>JABVXW010000089.1:75000-178306 GCA_013365375.1 Litomosoides brasiliensis
TAGAGTTAATAATAATTTTTTTTTCTGAATATCCATCATTGATAATTTTGTGCTTTTATCAAACGACAGTAACTGTAATAATTGTATTTTAGACTTTCGGTATTTTCTTTGACATACTGTATTTGCAAGGAGCAAAAAAGAAAGTTACAAATAATGCTTTATTGTTAGAAATGAAAAATTTTAGGTTTAAAATTGGAAATAAATGTTGATGAGCAGTGAATTTAAAAAAAAATATATATAAATATTTCAAAACTTTTGGAAAGTTTTTACGTAAATTTTGAAGTGTCTAGAAAGTTTAATGTTACTAAAATACATGTAAACTATCAAACACATGCGTACTTTTTGGAATTTATCTTATTTTATCCCAATATTTAGACAATTCTAAAATCTTTATCAAGAAATTTTAAACAAACTACAATGTATTTTATTTTAATTAAAAAAAAATAAGCCATTGGAGTTTAATTTTGTCATTTTATTCAGATATCAGATAATTTTAGTAGAGCAAAGGAAAAGAACAATTGCTACTAAAATGTTATCATCCGTTTTTTTTAAATAATTATTGAAACTTCTACCAAATGAAACATTTGCATATGAAAAGATGAAATAGAATTTTCTACCTTTACTGGTATATCATGGCGTACAGTATTATCATACGATTTTGACGTACAGTATTATCGTACAACATTATTATTTATTATCAACCATACAGTACAGATCATTTATTGATTCTACGATCCGCAGCTGTAGAATTTTTATTTTGTCATTCTTATCAGTTTACATTTAGCACTTTTTCTATTTTAGTGTATCACATTGATTTCTTTTTTTTAAAAAGATTTTCTAATCTGATCTTATCATATAAAAGATGAAAAATTATCTTACAAATATTTAATTAATACATCATATTTTGTTGTTTAATTGATAAATTGCAAATTTTAATTTTGTTTTTTGCTGCAATTCTCATTGGAAAAAAAAACTATCTAAAATTTCACACAAATAATTACTTAATATTTGCTTACAATTATAAATATTAGTGATTTGTTAAATTATTTAGAAAAAAAAGATAATTTAAAATAACAAAAATATTTGATTGTAATGAAAAAGTTAAAAGAAAAAAAAAATTTTTTTTTCAATCGATTTGCTATCTGTCAGTAATGGAAAAACACTTAAAGTGCACAAAAATATTTAAAGTATGTGAGGCAAATTCATTTCTTCTCAATGCTAAACTTCTTGCACACAACAAAAATTGCTTGCGCTACTTTTGCAAGCGCAATTTCACCGTTACATTTTCCGCTTCATATCCAATGATTATCAACAGCTCTATTAAAGGAATGATCAATGAATGAGCGAATGGCATCAGTTCACGTAGATAAAATTATTTCAGTGGATAAAATAATTACCTGTTAAAACAATGATAAAAATAATTATTCTATTCTATCTATTACGTTATTCTATTCTATCTATTCTATCTTCTATTCTATATACCAAAATCTATTAAATCATAAAAAAAATATAAATTATTAATGATAAATGAAAGATATAAATAGCTAATTTGAACTGATAATAATTGATAGATATAAATAATTAATTAAAAATTATAATAAATGATAGGTCTAAATATTAGTTTTCTAATTCTATCAGCTAAATTACATGAAGTAGTTGGCAATTTAAAATTCTTATATTATTTTGATTGTATAAAAGTTTTTTCTCTCTGCAAACATTTTAATATATTTCCTTACGACATCTTATAAAATTTTTTGATTGAAAAAGTAGAAAAAAAAAAAATGATTTCACAAATTTTCATTATGCTCGTACTATTCACATCAATGTTTATAAGGAATTTATCGTTGTGTATTAAAATTTTTTTTGAAAATTTAGACATTTTGAAATATAAAATTTAGCTTTTTTTGGCTTCAATTTATTTGCTGAAATTAGTACGTAAAAATTCTTTATTCGATCATTTATATGTGATATTTTTAAAATAAAATTTGCGGAGAAAGAGCGGGAGAAAGAAAGAACGAGAGAGAGAGAGAGAGAGAGAGAGGGAGAGGGAAAAATCCAGCAATACAATTGAAAATAATATCGGGTAACATAACTGTAGTGAAAAAAAAATTGTAGTAAAAAGAAATATAAAAATTATTTTTCACTATGCATATATATATATATGTATATACAAATAATTGAGTTTAAATTTTGAAAAGAAAAAGAAACGATCGATCTTGCATATTATCAATTTAATTGATTGAACACTTACATCAACAATATTTTTATTATTAAGTTATTTTTTTTTAATATAAAAGACAATCTGTTAGAGCAATTAAATGCTATTTATGAAATATGAATTATATTTGTCTAATTGTTTGCTTTAATATCTTACTGTTATTGCAAAAAAAAAATTTTAAGTTTATAAGACTTTAAACATTGAAATAAAATTTGGAGAAAAAATTAAATGGAACACAAACATCAAAAAAAAATTAAAAAAAAAATTTTCAATATATCAAAGCATAATTTGGAGGTATTTGAAATTCATATAAACAAAAGTTTGCATAATTTTTTTTTACGGCAAAATGCCTAATGTTCTCAATTCATCTTGTTGTTGTTGTAGCAATGCCTGATTAGCTTCCAAACGAGCTTTACGCTCCTTGTTCAAATCCATCTCCTCACTAAAATACAGTAAGATACAGTAATTTGTAATAAAAAGATACACTAAAATACAGTAATTTGTAATAAAAAGTAGAAAAAGCAAAAAAAATCTGCTTTTGATAAAATTTAAAAATGTTCATTAAACTGTTACAAGTGAAACACATATAGCAATGTAAAAGGTTAAAATTTTTTATTTTTTTTTCCACTTTCTACAAACATATTATTGCTGTGCTATTTCACATTTCAAAAATAAATGATGATGAGTTCGGACAACTATCAGATTAATAACATACGAATAGTGAATTATGCAAATTACAGTACTGTAAGTTACAGTATCAGTCACCTTTTAGCCATTTTTGAAAATGGAAGATAAGTTTTTCGTAAAGCTTCTTTCTTCGCAATGTACAATGATGCGCCATTCATGTCATTCTAGAAAATGCGTAACTGTAAATTAAAAAAATTTCATTTAAATTTCATTTTTCCTTTCTCAGTTTCTTGCTGCATAGACAACATAAGTTCTTTTCTTTAATATTTCATTTTCTCATTCCAAAGAAGAACTGTAAATTTTGTGATATAAATTAAACTGCAACTACTTAATGTGATATTGAGGTTTCACATATTTTATTAGTGATTTTTTAATAATTTTTAAAATTTTCACTTTTATATTTAAAAAAATAAGTGATATCTAATATTCTCTTGTGATTGACATCTAAGCAAAAAATTGTAAATCAATTAAAAAGATAAAAATTCAACAAAAATTTACTACCTTCGAGGTGTCATCAAATATTTTGTTGTGTACGGAACTGCCCACAGTTCTATTATCATCAACCTTTGGTGGTTTATTTTTGGATTTTGTTGATGGTATTCGATTGATAACCGGAATATGAGATTGTGGCTTTGGACTCCATTTTGGACTTCTACATCATTCAAAAATTAAAAATTGCACAAATAAAAAAAAAAGATGAAAAATTTGGTAGCTAAAATTTGATTAAATAAAAATTTTTTTTTAAAACGATCAAAAATGTCAAAAGAAATTTACCTTTGTGATATATTACACTCATTGTTTCCTTTATCTTTTAGATCATCAGTAGTGGCACTTAATTTTCTCACTTCTTTCCTTGCCATAATTTCATTAATTCCACAACTATCAGATAATTTTCTTAATTGACCACTACGTTTTGATGACCTTCGATTATTCTCAGCTGAACATGCACCTGTATCACTCTTCATCCGTTGAATTATCGGTGATTTCTTCATCGATTTACTACCGCTTTTCATTATCGGTTTATTGTTTGCTTCATTTAACTTTGTATGATTTAAAATTGTTTTTGGTGCTAAATTTTCAATTTGTTCAGAATTGTTTGAAAATTGAAAATTTCCACTGAAATTACTGCTTCCAATTGCAGCATTCATTCGTTTAAGCTGATCATCTGACGGATCATTTTTGTTGTTAGATAAATGGCATGAAGAAGTGTTACGTTCAATATCTATTCGATCGGTGATATTTCCAGATTGTTTTTCGCTTTCTATATTAATTGCTGTTGTAGTATTTGATAGAGGTATTGTTGAAGGTGTTGTTGGTGATACCTCAACTAATGATGATGCGCTATTGTCGCAGTTAGAATTAGCTCGATAGAATTTATCGTTCACTTCTCCATCAAATGTATTATTACAGTTGCGTGGTTTGATCATTTCTTCATCGCTTTGTTGTTGATAATAACAACAATTATCTTTTTGTTCCTCTTCAAATTCGATTACAATTGAATCACGTTTTGGTTCAATTAATTCACAAAATTCAATGCAATTCTTTTGAATGCTATCTTTCACAGTTGTATTCGAATACATGAAATGTGATCGCTGAAAAAATTTTTCTATTGTTTAGTGAAAAATTAAAGAAAAAAAATTCAATTTAATCTGTTTGATTATTTCCAAAAAAAAAAATCCAACATGTTTACTGAAGTGAAAAAGAAAAATTTATAGGTTGAACATATTTTAAAAAAAAGTAGATTCTTATCAGTTATTCATTGGAATAAGAAAGGATGAAAAACAACTTGGCATAAATATCTTTTTCAAAATAAAATCTACTACTATACACTTTGTAGCAAATGTACAAGTTTACGTGATATCTAAAAAGAAGAGAGTTTCTCTGGACTGATGAGACTATGTTTCAACTGATAAGAGAAATTCTAATTCTAAGGCTTATTGTAATAACTATATTAAATTTATTATTTATCACATTATCCTATTAAAGAATTTTTTATTAAAATTTTTTAGTTTTTTATTATTAGAAAAAGTTTACCTCAACATACTCTGAAAAGCCATTGCAATTAATTTCATTTACTATGCAATTTTCTTCTGGCATCAACGAAAGTACGGTATTATGTTCACTGTTGAATGGTACTGGAATCGATGATGACACTGGCTGTTGTCGTGATATATTTGATGGCGTAGAATTTGGCGTGCAATTTGATGTTGGATAAGTTTCAGAAGTTATAACACGTGGTGAATTTTGTGATTGAATGGATATTTCGTTCGAAGATGTTCGAAGATTTTCCAGTACTGGTAATGGATCGCTAATTATGATTGTTTCTTCACTGATTACTGATTCCATCATATTTGGTGCAAATTCATTTTTGCACATAAAGTTTAAGCGTGAATTATCAGTTGACGATAAAGTTTCAGGTGTTATCGACGGTGCTTCCTCATTGATCGTATTTATAACAGTTTGTTGTGGAAGTTGATATTTTTGTTTGGATGCGAAGCTTCCGCCGCTTACGCTCTTATCGGACCTTAAATCATAGAGCATCATCGGACCTTAAATCATAGAGCTTAAAGAGAAAAAAAAAAAGAAGAAATTAGCTAAGTTAGTTTGTTTTTCTTTTTGAAGTCAATAAGTGCATATACGTTTTCAGTTATAAAGTTTAATAAAAGTATAAAAAAAAATTTTACAAGCACAAACATTTGTGTTTGTTTTAAATCCGATGTGGAATGACTTTTACAGAGAGAGGAATGTTGTTGCGTGGAAGTTTCAGAAGTGTCAACTTCTTCTGCTACGTCTACGTAATCTGGCTGGATAGCATCATTAATTATTGCTCTCTCTAATTCTAATCGAATCTGTAAATTTTTTTACAAAATCTTTGTCTCTCATATATTTTGGATTGTTTTTACAAATTACCTTCAATATAGACAATAATAAAGTTAATTTTTATAAGTAATTTCCAAAATTCGGTTTAATTTCATTTCAAAAAAATTTTGGTACTTATCATTTGCAGTTTACTTTCACCTCAATCTTACATCTTCCTGAGAAAGAACATAAGTAATGTGATAGGAAGTATACTTTATAAGTTGACGCACAGCTAAGAATTGTTAATGCATCATTGATCGACATATTTTCAAATGTTATCGTTAATTCTTTTATTTTATCACCTGAAAACAAAAATCACCTGAAAAACAAAAAAAAAAATGACAGAATAACTTTTGCAAATTTAACGTTTAACTTAACGGAAACTAATTGCTCTGCAAATTAATTATAGATAGATCGATCGATCGATCGATCGGTTTCTTCATTAAATAACACAAAATATCTTACATTCTATAATGTTTGTATAAAACTAATAATATTCTTTGCTATTTGATAAATATTAATAATATTTCAAAATTTTTCAAAATTTATTTTAATTTAATGTAAAAAAAAAAACATTAGCATATTTCTTTATTTTGTTTATCCTGAAAAAAACATATTTACCAACAAAAATATTGCCAGAACGATCAGCTGGACCATTAGGTTCAACATAGCTGATACATATACCGTCCAATCCTTGCGCTATCTGGAAACCCAATGCGCTAGTGTCCTTATCCAACAAGCAACGAACAACATCTTCAAGCTAAAAATATTTTTTTTTTAAAAAAAGAAAAATTATTAAAGAACACAAATGAAAAGAATAATTGAAAGAATAATTGAATTGAAATAATAATTGAATTTGGAAAGAATAACTGATAAAAAGAATAATTGAATAATTGAAAATTATCTGAAATAGATAAAATTATGAATTTCAATTACAATGTTTATAGATTCATTAGCTGAGGAGAGATCATTTGATGCAATCTGAGATCCGACACATCGTCCTTGTTGCTGCTTTTGTTGAACTTTTTGATTTTCCACACAATCATCATCCACGTCATCGTCACGTTTACATGTCAACGAACTACATGATGTCATCTGAATGTGAAACAAATTTAGGAAGAAAAGAGCTAAAAATTAAAGTGTTAAAATTAATTCTTTAAAACAATGAATGAATTGCTATTTACCTATTTTACTCTTTTGCATGACAAATGATAGTGAAATTGCAAAAGTAAAATTATAATCAAAAAAAAAAATTTTATATGAAAAATTTGAAAAATTAAAACTATCATATCCTAAACCTTATCCGTAAATGCTGGTGCTATCATTGCTTCAACTGCTTTATTTTCCATTTTATCCATTTGTTGTTCACTGCAAACAATTTTGCCCGATTTTACCGCATCACTGTCTATTGCAGCTATGAAATCTAAAATTTAGCAATTTTTTTTTTCTTTTAATGTTTATAGTAAAATTAATTGCTGTACCTAAAAGATTACTAATTTCAATATCTTTCTTAATATATGAATATTTTGTTAATTTTAATTTTATACATAAATATTATGTTTGTTTGAAATTATTAATTTCTTTTTTCTTTCTATGATATTTTTTCAAAGTTGTTATTTTATGAATTGTAAAATAACTGAATAAATTCTGGCGATATTTTTTTTTGCAACAAACAACAGACATTTGTATGCGATAAATTATTCGCACAATTATTACACACATCACCGATTTTAATCGTTGTAAAATGGCGGCGAAAGTTTATTGGCCTTATTTTAATTGGCCGAACTGTTTCATTTCTCATCATTAAATAATTCAAAAGAAATTGTGAAAATTTTAATACCTTACAAAATATTGCACGTATGCAAATAGTAATAAATTATCAAATTTTTCATATTTTTTTTCATATTCTTTTAAAAGTAAATGAGAGAAAAGATTGAGGAGTGAAGAGGGAGAGGAGGAAAGAGAGAAAGAGTGAAAAATTAGATGAAAGAGAGTGTTTTGAAATAATTAAAAAAGAAAAGATGTGTAAAAAAAAACTTTTTTTTTTGTAAATATATTCTGATGATTTGAGTAAATGAGTGAATTACATTTTTTGTTTGTTTGTTTGTTTTAATTTAAAGTTAGATAATTGCATTAAATAATTGCCTACTGAAATGATTACTGTAAAGCTGCAAGAAAGTTTTATAGCGTATAAAATTATGCAAATTAATATAACGTGTGTTGAACGCATAAATCTATTACCGTATCTTTTAGCAATGCAAAATTCTACCTGAAAGTATCATCTTATCATATCATTTATTTTATGAATTTACGAGTGTAGCAAAATTTAATTGTTTAAATGTATTCTGATTAGAATGAATTTGGTTTTTTTTTTTTAAATTTTCCCTATCACTCATTGCTTCAACTATTGTTTTCTTTTGAAATTATCCGTTTCCATCTTCTTTTTTTTTCCTTGTTTGTTTTTGTTTTCAAAGGAAGAGAAAAACCAATTACCTAATTAAAATAGTAGTGAAGAGGCTAGAGAAAGTTAAAAAATAAGAGAAAAAAAAATTTGTGTTTGCTTAATTTACGTAGAAAAGTAAATGCAAATTTTAGGGTTTTTTTTTATTTAAGAAACTTGAATTAGCATGTTGAAATATTTGTTTTCAAATATCCTACGAAATATTTTTCAAAATTTTCATCTCTTTTATTAGTTGGATATGATTTAGCTGAACTTTTCACTTTCTAAGTTAGCTTTTTGTTGCACTTCCTTTTCCTCTTTTAAAATAAGCAAAAATAGCAAATGCAAAAAGGCATTAGTAACCTTAAAATATGATCGGATTGTTTGCTAATTCGTTTGCTAAAAATAAAATTTCACTTCAGCTACTTGTTAAAATTTTCAACAAAAAAAGTAAAGAAGAAGAAAAAGAATCTTTTAGATCGTTCCGAAATATTTTCAATCATTCATGAAAAAAAAAATAACTGCTGAGAAAAATGTCATTCAGCAATTTTTATTAATTTGAATGAAATTTTCAAATGAAAATTTTTTCTGATAATTTTTATTTTATAGTTTACAATTTAGTTTGCAAACATTTCAAATACTCAAATGTTAAAAAAAACAAAACACTTCTTCTAATTTGTTGCAAATAAAATACGAAACAAAATTCTTGTTCAATTCTCAAAAACTTTTAACTCTCTAACTCTAACATTACTTTTAGTTATCTGAGAAGTGCGCTATTTTGCTTTTGTAACTTTTGTAATTTTTACTTGCATATTTAAAGAATGTGCAAAATTGAAATTTATTAAATTTTGAAACTAATCTGTACATTTTCAATGCGACAAACGAACACTTAGTACATTAAGTTTTGATGAAAAGAAAAAAAAAAGAGAGAGAAGGGAATTCAATTGGATTTCAATTTCTTTTCAGAAAACACACTCAAATTGATTACGAATATTTTGCATAGTAAAAAGTGCTTTTCCTTTTCCTTTTTTTTCCAATTATCCTTTCATTTAAATGATGAAAGAAAAGATGTGTTTTTAATTAAATTATATCTTTGTAACTTTTTTCATTTTTAAATTTTCCTCATTCAAATATTGATGAGGTATGATCGATTGAACAAATGAATAGCTTCCGATAACGATCGCTACAAGATTGTTTCGTTCCACTAATTTCTCAAACAACGTAAAATTCATTTTTAATTTCAAATTATTACTACCATAGCTTATATTTTGACCTAAATTGAAGTTGTCACTTAAACGGTAAAAAAAATGGAATTTTTTTGTTTTTTTAGATAATTGTAAATTGAGGCGCACAAAAATTTTGCTTTTCAAATAAATTTCAAATAGAAATTTAACAACTTTCAATCTTTTTTTCCTTCCACCAAATTCTCATTCTCAAAAATTCCAAAATGATCGAATTTTTACACAAATTCTGCCTAAATCATTTTATTAATTGTGAAAAAAAAAACGGTGAAAAGAATTTCAATTGTAAAAATATCATCATCGTTTTGAAAAATAGCAGCAGTGCAATAATTCCTTTCTTATCATTTTTTTAAATATATTTTATAAATTTTTTTTTAGCTAACAATCACTTTCAGTTCTCTTTTAGTTTAAATAATTTCACTAATTTAAAAGTAAAAATAGAAAAAAAAATTTAATGATTTAGTATCATAAAATTGCAAGAGCAAAATTTCATGGACTATTTCATTAAGAGAAATAGATAAAAAACAGGAGAATTTAAACTAAAAATTATCTATTTCATATTTTATAAATATTGTTATTAAGCTGTTGCAAAATTGCTTACACAATAAATTGTAAAAATTTGAAATTCAACTGAAATATTATACTGTGTGCTGCATGAATAAATAATTTTTAAATAAATTTTTGGCATAATTTCTGCATTCATTTCATTTTTCTTTCACTTTTTTTGTCTTTTTTGATCGTAAAATTGATAAAATGCTGAAACGATGCAAAAATTACAAAAATACCTTGTCAAATAAAGCACATTAAAAATTAAAAATCTTTAGTTAATATTATACACATTTTTGTAAAATTATGAAAAAAAAAATCAAAATACCCACTCCTGTGTTGTACTTTAAAAATGTGTGAAATTTCAAAATTTTCATATTTCTAAAATAATAAATGAAATTTTGTAAAGTGCAACATCTCACTTTTATCAATTGTTGGATTTCGATAGAAATACCACAAGAGCATTGCGATACCGATAACGGTGCAGAATGTTGTAAATGATGTCACAAATATGACACCAGCAATTTGACCTGCCGTGAAGCAATTTTGTTCCGCCAAAACAGCATTCGGTGCAATAGCAAAAAAAATAGCTGATAGTATCAAGCAATATCTACGCTTACCATTTCTCTTTCTACCCAACATGGTGATAACTTGAAAAAGTAGATTTTCCGAATAATTACAAATTCATATGCAAATGAGGGAAAAATGAATTTCGTGTTTTTTTTTTGTTTTTACCGTATAGGTAAAATTATCGCCAATCAATACAATAACTATCAAATGATCGTTGAATGCTTTTCGTTTTGTTTTGTTTTTCTTTTGCTAAAAAAAAAGATAGAATAACTTTACTTTTGAAGTAGCAGCAAATAATGTGAAAGATATTTTGAGCATAAAAAAAAAGCAGTTATCAATAATTAGATAATAATTTTTTATAATTATCTAACAGATAAGGAATATTTATTCCTTGATTATGATAATAATAGTTGTTATCGGTAAAACAGCAGTAGTCATGTTAATGATAAGCAGGCAATGATAATTTATCATTCCCGTCTTATACGTCTTGTCAGTAAATTTCGTGTATAGCAGGAAAGATAAAAGAATTACATCCACGTACACATATATATACGTATATAAATATATATATATACGATCGTTAGAATCATGAAATATCGTTTTGCACATAAAGATTGAGGCCATGATGATTTCAAGGACAGCTCAAAGTCATTCCTCCCAAAATTTTACCGATGTTATCACTTCCTTTACAGTACCACATTATCAGGGTAACAGTAATAATAATAAGAAGAACAACAACATTCGCTGATAATAGTATATATGGTTAAAATATTTTGGATTAAAGGATTATTAATTAATATAACTTTATTCCTTTGCCAATTTATTTATCTTAATTTATCCATCAAATTAATTAATTTCTTATTTGCAATTTTTTTCTTCTTCATTTAAATCATTTCAATTAATCTTAAAAAAAAGGGAAACAATAATAGTTATTGCATAATGTTTGACCTCTAACCTAATCATATCGTAGTACTGACAATAAATATTGTAAAAATATTATCGCTAATTAATGCAAATACTTGCATACTAATATATACATATATTGTAAAATATCATTTAATTAATAGAAAATAAATTTAAAAAAAAGACCAAAATATGATCCATGTCATTTACATAATCTATCACTTACAGAAATTTTAAATCAGAAATTTTAAATTAGAAAAAAACAATCTATCCATAGAGATATGGAAGAGATAAGAAAAGAAAGCTTGAAACGATTAATGGTCAAAGTGATAACGATGTTTCAGCAGTGATTAGGAAGGAAGGAAGGTAGGAAAGGAAGGAAGGAAGAATTCTTCTTACAGAGCGAATTGATAACAAAACTTCATTAACTTTTCTTTCGACACATTTCTTCTACTTTCCGCCCCAATGTCCTTCTCTTTCTCCCTCTCTCTTCCTTTCTCTCTCTTTTCCTTCCTTTTACTCCTCCTACATCACATTATTCCATTTCTGAAAAAGGATTATATAATATAAAATTTTATAAATTATATGAACTTTAGAGATTACAATATCATAAATTAATAATTGTTAAAAAAAATTATGATTAAATGAAACTGATTGCAATTATTTGTTAAAATTTTTTTTTTACAAATATTTATTACAGTTAATTATTTGTAATAAATTTTAATGAAATAGAAGAGAGATTTCAATGATTGAGAGAGAAGGTCAAAATCATTGATTGTTTAATAGGTCAGCTTTAGTAAAAATGCGCCTCGAAAGAAAATGACAAAATGAACAGTTTACTGACATCATTAATTATCATTTTTATTTCATTTTTTTTTTCCTTTTAACTCATCAATTCTCATATGTGACAATTATCGTTCTTTCGTTTTTGGCTTTTTTCTTTCGCCTAATTTTTTTTTTTTTCAAAATAAATCTTACAAAGGCAAAATAGCAACAATAAATTGTGTAAGGCATTAGTTGAATAAGAATGCAAAGTAAAATATTTTAGCTGTTCAGTGATACTCAAATAAACTTTAATAAATTGAAATTAAAATACAAAAAGCTGCAAATTAATGCAGGAAATAGATAATTTAAGAAAAAAAAAGCATTTAAAAATTTTATGTACAAAAATGTAATAGGCTGGTAGATAGATCGATAATAATTTTGATATTTAATTTAATATTTCAACTTTAAAAATATTTCTCATTTTGCAATAACTTTTTTCCCCAATATACTTTGATATTTATTATCATTATTATTAATTATTATTATTAATTAATTATTGTTCTTTTATTATTAATTAATTATTATTCTTTTATTAATTATTATTATTAATATTAATTATTCATTTCTGATCTAATATTTCTTGTGTGGAATTTGCCCATTTGTTGAAATGTTGAAATATTTGTTAGATTTGTTGCAATTACTAAAATGTACGAAGCAATCTCTGTTAATCCTTGAAAAAAGCATATTTAGAATACAATAGAAGGTAATGGAAGTATAACAAATGTTGTAGCGATTGAAATAACAATGACAAATAGTAGCAAATTTATAACGGAAAATTTCAATATAAATCTTGCGTAAATGATTTGTAGGATTAGAAAGAGAAGGAGAATTTAAAAGTGGCAAGAAGATGGATAAATTTTAGTGAATTTTAACTTAAAATTATTAACCATAAAATGTTTACTTTGGGCAAATTTTAGAAATAAACAAAATATTATATGACATATAATCAAATAATAGTGGAAGTTAATCAAATATTTTACACTAAAAATAGAAATAAATGTTGTAGCAAAAGGTAACGATGTGATATGATATGATATGATATGATATGATATAATATCATGCAATGATAAATTTTAGTTTTAGTTGAATAAATATTTCTTTCTGCGACAAATAGATAAATGTCAACGGTGCTAATTTCAAATTAAAAATTGTAAATTAAATGTAATACATTTAAATACATTCATATTTGTTAAACAATGACATTTTCTTTTTTAGTGAAATGTAAAAGTTTGGCTAATTAAAATTAATGTTTGTTTTTTAATTTTTAGAATTTATAATGAAACATTGAGAGAAATGAAAAATTTTATTTTCCTCTCAATACATCAAAAAAAAAAATTCGCAGCATTACAGAAAACGAAATTTCTTAAACAGAATTTCTTTCTTTTGCTTTTTTTTTCCTCTTCTTTTGTAAAATAAAAGTTCAAATAGTGATAATGATAACAGTGAGAGTGATAAATGATAAGAAAGAAAATACAAAATGCTATTCATCAAATAAAGATCTATCGTAGCAATTGTAAAATAATTTGTTAAAAAGTTAAATTGCGCGTGTGGACGTCAGGTGTGTATTAATCGGATTGCTGCATAAATACTTTTCTTTGCTCATTTCATTTCTAACAAATAAAATTCATTTATTTATTTTAAATAAATTCATAAATTGGATAATTTTTAATTGGAAAATTAGAAATGAAAGAAAAAAAGTGTGCTAAAAATGGCGGAACTTTTACGTGTAAATTTCAATAATTCAGGAAAAAAAAAAGAAATTTAAAGTTTGAAAATTCTTTAACTTACTTTCATCCTATCTTCATTTCCCGCTCAATTTTTTTCTGTCCCATTTTTTTTTCACGTGAACATTCTACTCCGAGACAGATGTTCCTTTTCATCATTAATACCCTTCCTTCCACACCTCTCTCTTTCTCTCTCTCTCTCTCTCATTCATTCCTGTTTTTTTTTTCATCTTTTAACTGATCAATAATTTAGCAAAAAGTATTGATATGAAATGAATTGTTCAATGTCTGCAGTTGTTGATATTGATTGATTTGATATCAATGATAATTATTGTTAAATCGATCATTGATAAAATGATAATACTGAAGTAGGAAGTGATTGCAGGAGGAGGAGGAAAACATAGCTTGTTGAGAAGGATAACACCAAAAATCATTAAATAGCAGTTTTGAAATTGAAATTGAATGAAAAATGACTAAGTGATTTTTTACATTAAATGCTAATTTAACTAATCGTTTACATCAAATATTACTAAATTACACCACTTAATAAGAAAATTATTTGAAAGAATAATTGAACGAAAATGTTTTACCTATCGTATACAATTTTAATATAATAAAATTTAATAAACAAAATTAGAAATTAAAAAAATAACAATAGTCATCATCTTATTTTTATAATGAAGCAAAGAAAACTGAAAATAATTGTAAAATTAAATAATACTCTTTCAGGTGCAGAGATACAGGATGCCTTTTTTTCCATCGATTAACCTAAACTATAACAAATATGGAAGCATTCATTCTTCATTGTATATCTAATAAGCAAATCAATTTTTTTTTAATTTTTTATTGAAATTCAAATTTTACACTTTCCAACGATAATAGTAGGATTGTTATTAATTGCAAGCGTATTATTAAACACAGTTAAATAAAAATTTTCCTTCCAAATTTAATTAAGAGAACAGTAACTTACAGGTGCAAAACACTGAAAAGATTAGTATTCTTTCATTCCTTCTTTAATTAATAAATAGTAAACAAATTAATAAATAATAAATTAGTAAATAATTTTGAACACATTCAAAATTAATATATGATATGTATAATGTAATATTGTTAAAGTTATTTAAAAAATTTTGAGCAATGAAAAATCAAATAATAGCAGGTTAGCTATCAAATAATGAAATGAAAAATTGACTGAGTGATAAACTGAGTGATAAAGTGGTAAACTGATAAACTGAGTGAAATTACTTATGCTTTAATGTCACTGTACATTGTTTCAAGCAAATTAAAAAAAGAACTCACTAATTTTCACTATTAACAATTTCTTTCTGACATTACAGTCAAGAGAGATTATGCAATTAGTGAGGTGAAGAAAACTTATGGGTTTTTTGTACAAGTAATTTCACTCAGTTTATGACTGCAACAACATTGAAACATAAACATACCATCAACCATTCATTATTTCATTATAGATGGATATTAATTTATTGTTTAGTTATGAAATTTCAATAAAAATTCGAAATGAAAACAAAGACGAGTAATTTACACGTTTGTTTTCTTTTCATCTTCATTAATTACGAATGAGTCATCGAAAAGTTTTAGGAAGGAAAAGTTTTTTTTTTATTTCTAATTATTGTCATACTGATAGGCGTCAATGATACCCATGCGATGTTTATTTTTCTCTTCGTAGCAGAAATCATACTGTAAAAATAAAATTGAATCATACCAAATAGAAAGTTCCGGAAGATTGGAAGATCAATTAGGGCACATTTATACATCAGTATACAATGTTTAAGAATTGTAAAGTCATTATAAAATAATCAGATAGGGCGGTAAAAGTACATGAACAGAGTGAAGTGCACAAGGAACAGTTAGGTACAACTTTGCGAAAAAAAAAAGGAAACAAGTATGATAAAATAAGTGTAAATACGAAAAAAAAAAGTAACGCAAATATAAATATTCTAATGGTCTTTCAATAAAAATTTCCATGAAATCGAAAAAAGTTTGGTCCTAATATATCAACAGCCAGAAGCTTAGAATCCACGCAACTGCTTGCAATTTTCGCCAGATGATGGAATTACCTAAAAACATTACTTTCCACAAAGACCTGTAATTTGTTTAATTATTAGCTTATAGCGCTATACTTTTAAGTGATATCATTCCAAAATTAGTAGCTTCGGGAAACAAGATAAAAAAAACAAGTGGAAGGAGTCATAACTATGCAAAGTCCATTTCTATTCTAAGATAAAACAAATAAATACTAACCTCCCTCACTGCATTTTTTAAATTATCTTGCGTGATTAACAGCTGTTCCTCAGGTAATACCAATCCAGCTTCCAGCGCTTTGATCCGCTCCCGTATTGCATTCATTTGTGCACGTGATATTACCGCATGTAAATCTGCTCCGGATGAGAGATGGTTACAGGATTCTGCCTAGAAGAGAAGTTTCTCAAAAAAATGGAAACAAATAAGGCTATTATAACGCTATTCTGACAAACATTTCAGTAAAATCGGATGTGCTAATAAGACATAGATATAAACATGAATTCAGACCGACTTGTGTGCCCAGGCTGACCAATACACGAAGCTATTTTAACAAAAATCACACTTATTTCAAAGGCACTTCTTTTAAGGCGAAATTTACAAACATGCCGAAAAGTTCACTATGTCAACTACTCACAGTATTTTTTTCACAAATTTTTATTGTTACAGATATTTTGAAAGATAAACAAGCTATGAGAGCCTATTTGCAAATAAATTAACTTCATCATGACATACAATTTCTTTCAAATCGACATCATCAGTAAATACTAAATTTCGGCTAGCTGCACGGAGTATGCGCTCTTGTGTTACGATATCCCTTGTTCCTGTTACTTCAATGATTTTATCGAATCTTAAAACAAATAAAGAATAAACAAAATAAGAAGTACCGAAAACGAACAAATTTAAACAAACAAAACCTTTTATTCGCCAGAACACATGAGCTGTACGAAAGTTTTTGAATTATAGCAGAACATAATAAAAGTTTTTCGAATCACCTTCCTGGCCTTAGTAAAGATGAGTCCAACAAATCAAGACGATTTGTAGCTCCCAAAACAAAGATATTCGAATCTTCCAAACAATCTAACTCTGCAGTTAATTGTGACACAATGCTGGAATTAAATAATTTGGATAGCGCAAATAATGGTGACAACGGAATACAAAGATTATAAAAATTGATATTTTGAATTATATAATTGATAAACACACTTATCAACCACACGACTGGAGTCACCGTAGCGGCCTCTTTTGGAAGCAAGAGAGTCGAGTTCGTCGAAGAATAATACGCATGGTTCAGCGATTCGAGCCTTCTCAAAAACTAAAAGAATTGATTTAGGTCTTTGGAACCTAGTCGTAAGTAACATAATTCAGGAATACCGTTAATTATGTACAATTAAGATTGCTACAAATAATAACCTTTACGGACGTTTGCTTCGCTTTGGCCAACATACTTGTTAAGAAGTTCAGGTCCCTTCACGCTCAAAAACGTTGTTTTAAATTGATTTGCGACTGCTGCAAAGTAACAGACAAGAATATTCCCAGCATTCTAACATAAAAAAAATCAACACAAATCCAGACAATGCACTTTATTTTCTAATATATATATATATATATATATATAATACTGAAAAAATGCATATTCATTAGTTTAATGAAAAGATGAATAAATTAAAGTCCATAACCCTCAATCATCAAGAAAGTTTAAACTTTTAAACAAATATAAATCTTCAACATATCACCCTATGCCTGTGTTCATTAGCAGTCAAACTCCAACCTTTAGCAATGAGTGTTTTACCACAACCAGGAGGACCGTACAACAAAACGCCACTACGTTTCATATTCTTCTTCCCTTGCAAATTCAAAATTAAACTTTCAATAACAACTTCCTTAACATCGTCTAAACCGCCTACATCGTCCCACGTCACTTTTGGAATCTAAAAATTTATTTATGCATGAAGCAGAAAAACCATAGTTTTAAAGCGATACGCTTCGAAACCAGCAAATAATAATACTACAACATGTTTCTTAAAATCTTAAAAACTTAAAAGTTTGTCCGCAATTTTTGTCTTAATATTTCTGTCACCAAATGTCGAAGTTCACGTTAACAGAAATGGAAGAGACGAAAATTAACAACAGCTGGTAACAGTGATTCTAAAGCATTAAAGATTCAAATTATTTTTGTGGTTTAGGATGAATTTAACTGGCTTATAAATTAGTCGTTCTCTTTTAATATATAGTATGATTCATCCATGACCTTTTTAAGTCAAAAATTAATTACTGATAACTTACAGTTGGTGCTCCAACTTTATCAGTCAATCTCTTGTTACGTGCATCAATTGCCCATATGAAATGTTCAGTCATCAGCTTCGGTCTACAAAAAAGAATTCCAAATATTTGAAAACATCGTGTATCCTGATTGTTCTCTCCTGAAGGGTATCAAAAAATACTCACGAATTTGTAGTGTATTTCCGAAACGATGCATCCGACAACAGAGCATGCATATCCGATAAAGTAAATCCCTAAAATTTAGCAGATTACGTACATCGTTTATTTTCAATTATGTCGTAATTTTTTGATATTCGAATCTCTTTGATTTAAGGCAACTGGGATACTCAAAGCAAATAGTAAACTCCGAAAAAAAAGCAGAATTTACCGTTGTTTGTTGAGTAATTGCAACGGTATCGATGAGATTTGATTCATCAACTTCATGCATAATTATAGATTTTCGATCTTCTTCGGTAAGTAGAGGGATTTGGAAATGATAAAGGATTAGAGAACGCAATGATATCGGTAAGGTTGGTAATTTGTCGCAATTACAAACCAAAAATACAGCGGGTATGGTGGAATTTTTAAGAAATTTCACTAAACATGCCAACCCTCGAGTATCTGCAACACAAACTGCTATTTGAAAACGCGGAAAAACCGGACATTTGACACCAAAATAAATCAAACTTGCTGTTACGGTTATTAATATTCCCAAAAAATGTATTACACAAATCTGCTAAAAATTAACAAACAGATAATTATCACCAACTGAATGAAACAGAACTGTTTAGTTATTTTTCTAGCGAGTACTAACATTAAACAAATGCTAAACAAAGATCTGCATCGATCTTTTTGAGAGATACCTAGTTTAGATCTCTAAGTAAGCTAATTATTCCTGTTCCTTTAAAACGAGAGCACAACAAACAATGTTTTCTGTCATCTAATTTTAAATAAAGAAATTATTTGGAATAAAAATGTTGCAGTTATGAAGCAAGTTACTCAGAGTACTATCATTTTATGTTCAACTCAACACAGCTAAAAATGATATTAGGTAGTAGAAAATTTAGAATTTTCTTGTTATGGACGTTAATAAAACACCTTGATTAGTGCCATCTGAGTCGTAGCCAAGTAAATCTGCGTTTAAAAAAGCCAACAATGAAAAGGTACTTGCTGAAGCTATAATAATTGATATATTCAAAAAGACAAGGTAAATTAATATTCTTACAAATTTAAATTTAAAGCCCGATTAAGCAAAAAAAATTGGACAAAAACAGTTATGAGGTATTTTCAGTGTAATCAGAAAAAAACCTTTTTCAAAACCGATACGAATATTTGTTTCATAAGTCCCAGGTGAATCACTCCAAATATCAAAACAGTTGCAGAAGTAAACGTCCAAATGTACCAGAGAAGACAAGTGCTTTAGGAACAATTTCTTTCCTGAACCTGGTGAACCACTGAGAAGTATAACCAAAGTTGATAAAGATGTTTTCAAGTTACTGTTGGCTTCGATCAAAGAAGAAATTCTTTGCGCTACTCCCGAGAATTTTTCCGGTACGTAACACGTAATATCACTGTATGGGATCTTATCATAAATCTCTTTATCCTGTAAAATATTAGTATTATTCAAATCAAAAGCATAGCTAAGTCTTTCAATTCGATAAAAAACAATCTAAAGATTGGTTTTGTTTTCAGAGATAAAAAGAGAAGCATTAAAAATATATCTTAAAAAAATCGTAGCAATACGGAATGTCATTAAAATCGGGGACAAAGAAGTAGTGGAATACAATTCGCCAAGATTCGCAAAAACTATAAAGTTTTGTGATCAATATTTCTCTATGAGGAAGCAGAATCTCAATAATAGAAAATTTTGAAAACTTAATTAAAATAGAAAAAGGTAAAATTTTCTTCTTTCATGCAAGAAAAATTGAATATCAAAGAACCTGATATAATGTTGTATTGTGTAAATCGACGATAGCTTCTGACGGTCTCCCTGCATCTTCAAAGTAAAGAATCTAGAAATGTACCGTTTGCATAAAATTAAGAAGTCGACAATAAAAGTTATCAAAAAAGCCAACTCTTTTCAAATGATTCAGTTCCAAACAGCTCATGCAGTTTATTCCTTCGAGGAAATACTGACTTATAGTTTTCAAAAATTAATGCTCACCTAGAGTCTATCATAGGATGCATTGTAATTACCTTGAAAAATATCTCTTTCACTTTCTTGCTCCATGGTTTACGCCAAGGAATAGCAATAGTATCCCCTACCGCAACCAGTCTAAAGAAATATAACATCATTTAAATAAAAGATACATTAACAGTAGAAAAGTTTTGAAAATCTAAATTCTAGAAAAATGCAATTTGCGTGAAATTGTAAGTTCCTATGAGCAGATTAACTTAACTATGTTCACCCATAATAGAGCGGTTGCATCACTGTCATTTATAATAACTAATAAGATAATGGAAATTTCTGTTGATGATCGAGTGATAGCAAAGAAAGAACAAAAATATAGACCTTGGCGTTCGAAAATACTCCCGAAGTTCGTCAGAATAATCACACCATGGATCGGAAAAAGATGTAATAATTAAGGCAATATGAACACCGCACGAAATACATGATTCTGCCTCATCGATGATATTCGAACAACAAAAAGTCTAAAAATAACAAGTCCTCATCAATTTGAACAAAATATGCAGCGTAGATCAATCACTATGCTGCTATGGAAATGATGTTATCATAGTTGCAGTCGCTTCAGCTCCAGCTGTAACCACACTGATTAAATATTTGTATTTTTGCAATACTCTCCTCAAAGAATAGGAAACAAGTTTTTCTTTTGTAAAAAGAAGTAAGAGGCTTGTCGCGATGAGTACAATATAATGAAATATAGCATAACCAATGGCAAAGATATGATAGGAATTGATGATGTTGAGAATAAACAGTATCATTTGTCATTTTAATAACCCAAATGCTTAAAAACATATTGGGGTAGAAATGACTAAAAATGAATTTTCATAATTAATAAGTTTGCACATTATCTATGAAGATAATTTTCGAAATCAAATAAAGTTATACACCACATATAATCAGCGTAGTAACACATGACCCTATAAAACACGATTGTGATTTGAGAGAAAGAATTAAACAGAAATGGTTTGAATGATCAGATCAAGAATTTTTCAAAGTTATGGGGGCGTCTATGGTAAAAATTCTCTAATAATTAATCGAACGGTTTAATGACACTTCGAATTTATAAGCTACAATATGTGCATAAATTCAAGAAAAAAAACCTCGATTAATGCATCCTCAAGACTAAACCCTCTATTGCAAAGATTAAATGCGCCAAGCTCATCGATGAAAGCAACAGGTTCGTTGCACAATATTGGATAGATTTCGATCGGATATATTACTGTTTGTTGAGCATCACTGTTACGATTTTTTACAATCAATTTTTGTACATTTTTGGTATTAGCTGTAATGAGTGGAACATAACGACAACCAATCCATATTGCTGTTCCAGAGCTAAAAATATTCTCAATTATAAATTTTTTGAATTAAATTAACCAATAACATTCTATATCAGTTTCAAAATAAAACAGTCTTACAGTAAAAATCTCGAAACGTTGGTAAAAAAAACCATCTGGTAACCATGCCATATTATCAATACTTTTATGATATGATGTAGTGAATAACAAATTATAATCAGTACGATTTCAGAGTAAAAAAAATTGGCACTTCAAGCTTATAAAGGGCTTAAGTACTAATGCAGCTCTTGTAATAAACCCCATTTACATCAGAACCTCATATACATATAGTCAACAATTTGATACCGTCCTTCTGGAATTTTTTAGATTTTCAGAATTCTTTGCACAGTCAAAACAATGCATTTACTAGTGATGAAAAGTGAATAGAGTTAAATTTCTAGAATAGCAAAAGTCAAGTAATATCTCCCTAATCCACTTTTTGATATTAACTATTGATGACCTTCCAGGTTATATTTAGCAGGATAAAAAATGAAAACCTGTGACAGCCATAACGAGAACTCTTCCCCTTGATAGAAATTTGCTTATCACCGTAATGCATCCAGATGTACCGACTTCGATTTTTTTGTGACTGCCTGATGTACAATGATGCCAAAAATTGTGCAAGCTTATAGTACAACAAAATCCACTTATATCGTTTCATAATGATCCAGAATAACAGTAGCCTAAGATCTTAAAAAAAAGATTAATATGGCTTATATGAATAAATCGAAGAAGAACGTTCAACACAGTAAAGACTTCATTGTTATCAACCGATATGTTGGCAACTCCAAACCTTTTGCAAAAAAAAAATGATAGCAAAGTTGATTCGAAAAAACAAATTGGGCACGGATATAATTAATATCAATAATACCAGTTCAGGCACTAGGATGATCCCATTCAACCGGTAATATTATGTTATGTATATATAAATGTGAAAAAAAAACTATGATGCAGTCATGTAAGCCAAAATTTCATACAGGTTTTATTTTATAAACACATGGTGGAGTATAAGAAAAGAAAAATAACGTCATAACAAAACTATTTAAAAAACAATAATATATGCGGCAAATTTCTGCAATGTGGATAATCTCACTTTATGCAAAACTCTCTGATGTACATTGATGACCGGCGTATTTGATATGGAATGCTTGTACACAAAATTATACACAATATTATACCGATTTTTTTCATTGCATGATAAATTGATTAAAAGCATAAAAATGTAATAAAAAATATAACAAAGTAAGAAATGCATAGTATTGGGCAACATTATTATTTTAAAAGTACAAGTACAATAATAAAAGATACACTTACCCACACAGTTCGAAAGAAGCACGGTAGAGTTAATCACGGGATCGAGCATATGCTATTAAAAGAATAGCAAAAACCGTAATGTGTGAAAAATGTTGCATGTAAACAACTATTGTACATATGCAGGAATGCAAATGATATATATTAAATTCCAAAGCACTAAGCATGGAATTATAATATACAGGGGAGTTCATAAAGTAGTTGCTAAATATGAAGGGAGTTTGGGCCTACAATTCTGATTCTATGCCAAACAAAAACTAGTGTACAACAAAGCAGACTAAATAACATTTCTTATCTGTAAAACTTCCGGAAGGCAATTTACACATATTTAATTTAACGTTTCATATTTCAAGCATATTTTGACCTCATACAATAAACGCTTATCCGGAGCTGGGTGACTAAATTGGACCCTGAAATTTGCATAATACTACCAGAATACATGACCTCTGGGGTGTTCGAAAAACAATGTGAGAACCTAGTATATTTTCCAGTTTTCTCCTTGTTTCATTTAAAGAGTATCCAAAAAAGTTTGGTTATGTTTTATGTTAGAAAGGAGAAAATAACCTATGTAAAGAGATTAAATATAATGTGAATAATGCACATGAATAATGTACGGATAAAAAGCTTCCACAACAATGAAGAACCGCTTATTTCCAGCTACTGGCAACCACAATCACGTACTTGCATATCTTTGTAGCGTTTCAGTACTACATTTTGAGCATTATCGATGAATAATATTTTCATTGAGCGTAATGATGAAGGTGCACATTTTGCTTCTGATGTTCTGTAAATGTGGCCTAACATTATACAAAAAATATTAAATATCTATTTTTCTCAGTCAACCTAAATTTAAAACATGACTTGAAAAAGACCACCCATAAATAGATGCCTGTAATTTCAAGAAGAAACAAGACTCAGAATGAGAACGCCATACCCTTGAGACATACTTTTGAGATTGCAAAAGAAGCGGCACATCACTTCTTTGGATATGCATCTACCGTATATTTTAGATAAATGCAAAAATCAAGGTATGCTTTTTATATAATCAATTTGTCTAGTCACATATGAACCCTATTCGGTTTAACAGTTTTCAAATAACATATTTTTGCTGCGCCGCTTATAAGCAAAAAAACTAAATAAGCTACAGTCGATGACTATCCTCCGTTTAAATATGAATACTCTAATAATTCTTCAAAAAATCTTCATGACTTCCAACTCTCAACTTGTAACGACAGTGATGTTATAAGGGATATGTATATCTTCGTTGAACGCACTCTACTTATTGCACTTTTATTAAGTGTTTTACACCATTAATACCAAGAAACTAACAAATTAACAAAAAAAGGATAACAATTTTTCCTTCATTCTCCTTTTTTGTACATGACTATCTGATAAAACGTAAAATGAATTGGTATAAAGCCATATAGATAAACAGAGAAAGAAAGCGAATGGTAGCATCCCGTAAACTTAAATAACACCAAGCAACTGCTCATAAAAACTATACTAATAGATCTTCCAATATAAAATGTGAACAAACCTCGTTGGGTCAATAAGATGAACAAGTGTTTGAACGATAGCATGATTCGTTGCATTCATATGATTATTTAGTGGAAACGAACAAAAACCATCACAATAATATGCATGATAACCGTCTGGCGCAATAACCCAATCCTATAAAATTTATAAAAATCATTGCAGGTTGAAATTCTTTGCAATAAAAAGTGTGGATATCATTGAATAAGAAAGATCACTCGAATTTTCCTATCTTCACTACAGCTTTTATTGAGTGAAACTAATGCCATCCCGACACTTAGCATAATTGTGTCTAAACTGTTTTACTGAGAAACAAGAAATTCAGCATTCACCTGCCAACCAAGATCTTTGAAGTCAACGTAAAGTGTCCTCCTACGGCAACCTTTATTAGAAGCTGAAAAAATCAAACAGTGAATATATTAACTAAAGCATACAAAGTGTATTCAGTCAGAAAACAAAAAAAAAAAAATAAAATCTGCCTGAATGTCGCAATGGATCAGGCCTTGCCGAAAAACCATATCCATAATCATTAAAGGCATTAGTTTCATCAGATACACTACGTTTACTGCGTTGGTGAATATGGTTTCCACCGTCCACAAATGAAGCTATCCCAAAGGCACGCCATTCACCAAAATTTTCCAGAAGCTTTCTTTCTCCTGAAAATAAATTGTGTAAAAGATTTTTAAACTGGTTGGTAATAAACTGAATAAACTAAAACTCATCAAAATAGTTTTCTTCAAATTTAACTTGCTTTCTGACCTGGTAAGCAAAACAGCTCCCTCAGCAATGAAGTCAAATTGTGTTCTTTTTAGATTCAATAAAGGTGTGCTGAAGATTAAGCACAAACTATCAAATTGAACAGACAAACCATTTGATGAGATTGCATAGAGAGTTACGACACTAAGAATTGATCGATTATGAATCCAGTTCAGTACTGTTTCGGTAATATTTATGATAAAATGTCCACTACTTGATATACGTGACTCCACCGTTTTTGTATAACTTAGATCTCTAAACGTTTAAATTAAAATATTTGAAAGAAACAACCAGGACCGACAAAAATTTTGCACGATTACAAGCAAGTTGAAATCAGTTTTTGTTAAACTTTAGTACTGCATAAAAAGCTACCACTAACAAAAATAGAAGCAAAAGGAAATTCTTCATAAAAGTAAGTTTGGAGCAGTAAACGTTATTGAGAAATTTATGTTAAAAAGTAATCATCACTTAATTTCGATGAAGACAAATAAACAAGTGTTGAGAAGTGCTAATCAATTGTAATAATTTCTGCTAATTATCAATAATTATCAATTTTAATAATTTATGCAGCAAAACCTCAAATATGGAACAGCTGCGAAGATGCGCTGAGGTTTCACCGAACCATTAAAGAATATTCGAAGTTCAGCATGCATAAGTTGGCCACCTATCGGTATATTAGCAGGATCAAACTGCAAACTCGTGCCGTAATTTGGTACTGTTCTCTGCTCTGAAAAAACACTCCCCCTTCAACATTGGAAGTTCTAATAGCAGTATATCCATCTAACAGTAATTCAATTACTACAATACTTAAGAACCTTACAAATGATGATTAACGATATCATGCATTGATTAATTAAGGAGTAAAGATGAAAGGTAAAGAACTGAAGCATGTGTTCCAGTTTGTGCTTCGAAAGCGACATGATAGGGTTAAACAAAAAATTATTTGAATAATTGAAACGAGACGTTCGCATATATCACTACTTTGTGGTAAGAATGAAACAATTGTATCAGCTTCGCCTAATTCAATGGCTTCTTTCTCGTCCGCTGACAATAACTGACCACTAGCCAAATACCTAAAAATGTCTAAAATGAAAATCAAGCACTTTATTCATTTAATTAAAAACCTGCAAAATGAAGTGGAAACTTTTCTGGAAAGAGGTCGACAAATTTAATGCCTAGCGTATCTCTACCTGCGTAATTAAATGAATTTATTCCTTCAAAGATGCAGAATTCACACCTTTTTTTTAAAGAAACTTCCCTCTTCTTCCCGCGACATTCATATTTTAGTCGACTACCTTTTTCGAAGTTACTTGCCTAATTTCAAGAATAATTAAGAGAAAAAATTAATACTTGTAAGCAGGACTCAACTCCACATCATGTTCCAAGTTTCGATATAGATCTGCCATAAACCGTGATGCTATGTCATCTTTTACGCCGCCAGCTAGAGGTCTTGGATATTCAATTCCCAACAATTCCAATATTTTCGACTCTAATCTCGCACTTCTATGTCTGTAAGACAAAAAATTTTTTTTGCAAATGTACTATTTACCAAACTTAACTGTGGTCAAAAAGCTTAACGGTCTGAAACACATCTATATAAAGTCAGTAAATATAGTATGATAACATGTGTTACAATGCAATGCGAAAAATTTAGAATTCAAAAAAACAAGGAATCAAATAACAAAATATAATGAGGGTGCGAGTGACCCCATTCACCGTCATATTCATATATTATTTTCATCTATCCAAACTGTTTGTATTAATTCGAGTAAATGAATAATTACAATATCAGTTTTGCTTTTTTTTCGGTCAATGAAATCTTCATACAAAGATTTACTTTCCTCTACCCAAATATTTCAGTGGGTTAGTGAAAACTGTTGGAGAAAGAAATCTCAAATAACGACAAAATCAATTTTAAATTATTAAAGAATTATTAGGCTTTCTTTCTCATTCTGTAAATAAAATGAAGCCAAATCTACACATTCCTTCAAAATTACCTTTTAATACTATCACAAAAGAACAAATATCAAAACTTCTAAAATAAAAGGAGTGAAAAGGTTGAAGACCTGCTAACAGAAAGTGGAATAGATTGCGCGTTTTCATTGTCTACATAAAAGCCTATTGATGTCTGTGCTGCATTAAAACAATAAACTGATAAGAATAGCACTGACAAAAGCACTCGGTTACCATAGTCCATCTGAAAATCGAATAATCCAAATGATTCGAAAAAAATTAAAAAATCATAATTAAGCAATACCTTTATCTTGAATTCATTAATCATTCCTTTCCTTAATGATTAATGTAAGAAAAGAAATTCACAAATATTAACCTCCATAATCTTCCTTTTCTACTAATTCCAATAAAAATAAAAGATATACACTACAAACCGCTCTGTCCCATGGTGTATACAAAAAACATACAGAAAACGTATACAAGATAAATGTGCTTACAATGAAATTAAACACATTTCGGAGCAGTAAAGAACAAATCATGACGGCTAATTGACCTTTGACCGACGAACTATGCACAAGAAACATTTAAATCTTGCAAAAAACATTAACAAAGTTCAAATTATAGCACATGCTGCAACAGTCGTAAGTGTCTTATAATTTATTTACGGATTACTGTATCTGCTTCTAGATTGTTCTCGAATTAAGAGGGCGGGACGTTTAGAGACATTTTCGGATACCGGCTTAGTTTTGTGGTCGGTGGTCGGGTTGGTTCTGTTCGCTGGATGTTGGGTGCTGGTGGTACTTGAGACAAAGGAAAGTTCGAGATATCTTTCCGGAGTATCAAACTGTTCATTCAGTTGTGATCAGTTGTTGGAGTTGGTCATTCAATGATCAGTTGTTGGAATTGGTCATTCAATGATCGATTGTTGGAATTGGTGGTTCAATACTTCCAACTTCCAACGACAATTCCTAATGTTCCCCGAATTAGCACTCTCTGGGGTTCCACTTTCACCACCTCACTCTTCCTGTTCCGGTGCTATAATAGGACAATCACTAAGCATCTTTCGATACAGTTGGCAGTCATTAATAGAACTCCGATGAAATAGACCTCGCCATACCTCTACATTCAGTGATGTATAGTGGTGAAGTGTGCTAGACGGAAGCGCATAAGTGATCCGTAATATTCCTCTTTTGATTAGTAACGTTTATTCAAATTGTGGAACATGTTAAATGTAGTAAGCAGAAGGTATTGATTTACACGGTTCTATTTTAGTTTTATTCTCAATTTCATATAAATTACGATTTTCAGGCGACATAAACCACAGTAAAAGTGTTGACAAGCGGTGTTCTTGGTGAGCAGTATGGCAGAGGTAATATCGTTCTGATTCATCGTCGAATTTTTCTTTCATGATAAATGCTTTAGGTTCTGCAGAAAATATGTGACATATCCATCAATTGATATTTACATTGTAGGCATTGAAAGAAAAAGAGCTCGGTAATGCAGCTTATAAACAACGGAATTTTGATGAAGCAATAAAGCATTATGATAAAGCTCTTGAGCTTGATTCTACCAACATCGTTTTTTACAACAACAAAGCTGGTAGGATTTATTCTTTGCGACTTAACGATTAATGCTTCCATTATTACATAATAACTGTAAATTTGTTCATGCTTTGAAAAATTTTTATAACTAATATTTCATGATGTGCTTTATATAAATTATATCATAATGTTTGGCTCGTTATTGGAGTGGTTCATTTTTTTTTCGATGTGCAAAATGTTTAAAAGTGAAAATACGGTGGGCATTAATACTCACTTTTGCTCCGTATTGGGTAATACATGAGCTACACTGTAGAAATCATGTTCGTTATTGCAGCGGTGCTTTTCGAGCAGAAAAAGTATGATGAGTGTATCGAACTGTGCAAGAAAGCAGTGGACATTGGACGTGAACAACGAGCTGACTATACGCATATTGCAAAGTGAGCTGTTTCAAAAGATTTGAATAGGTGACCGAGAATCACATTTTATTCAAGTATATGTAAATGTAGAAAAACATTCTTTAATTATATTCAAATTAGTTGCTGGACTTTAAAATGCATTAAAGCTATTTCACAGGGCTTTTTCTCGGATAGGGAATGCTTACTTGAAATTGGACCAGTTGAAAGAAGCGCTTACCTATTTCGATAAGTCGCTATCGGAACACAGAGATCCGGTAAGATACAATTTCTGAGCTTTGCTTGATTTCTAATTTTTGGTCATTCAGTTATGGAGTGTAGTTAATTCCTGATATCTTTTTTATTGGACGTCGAATTTAGTCAGAGATTGTTTTTCTCATAGATTATGTAGCTTCTTAATCGCTCCCTTGCACTCGTCGAATGATTGAGCTGCCAGTAATGAGAATTTCATATTGCAAGGTATGTAACTTAATCATTTATGCGAATTTCAGGAATTAGTGAAAAAGAAGAAGGCGTTGGAAAAGGATTTGGCTGAAAAAGAAAGATTAGCTTACATAAATCCAGAAATAGCGGAGAAAGAAAAAATTAAGGGCAACGAACTTTTTAAGCGAGGTTAGCTTTTGGATTTTGCAGAAAAATATTTTACTACTGCATGATTTATAGATGTGTTAAATTCATGTTCGTTCTAATGACCATCAACGTCAACCGCCTCTGATGGATCTCGAAATCCCGTATTATGTTTTGGTGTTGTGCTATTTCAGAAATTAGAACTTTTTTAGGTAAATATCCGGAAGCCATGAAGCATTATAACGAAGCCGTGAAGCGAGATCCTGAAAATCCTGTCCTTTATTCAAATAGAGCGGCATGTTACACAAAATTAATGGAATTTCAGCGAGCACTTGAAGACTGCGATACATGTATCAAGAAAGATCCTACCTTTAGTAGGTTTATGGAATTCGTATTGCCTTTCATTGAAAAATCACGTGCATGCACCTAAGAAATTATATATATATATATATATATATATATATATATATATATATCGTGAATGTAATATTCTTGTCCTTTTCAGTAAAAGCCTATATTAGGAAGGGTGCGGCATTAATCGCACTTAAAGAATATGGTAAAGCACAGAGCGCATATGAGGCGGCTCTTGCATTAGATAGTAATAATCAGGAGGCTCGTGATGGTTTAATGAATGCAATGAGCAACAATAATGAAGATCCAGATGCTGCACGAGAGCGTGCATTACGGGATCCGGAAGTACAGGAAATACTCAAGTTTGTTTTCATCGGATATTTTTAAGATCCAGAAACCATACTATGTACAGTTTTTTTGGCTATCTTTTCAGTGATCCTTTTCGAGTTCCTTCAATCTATGACAATTAGTGACTTTCAGGGACCCAGGTATGCGACTGCTGTTGGAACAAATGAGTCAGGATCCTGGAGCAGTACGTGAGCATCTCCAAAATCCGGAAATATTAAGAAAACTGATGAAACTACGCGAGGCGGGCATTATTAAAATGCGATAAAAGAGTCTGAACTTCTTATTGCGTAGTAAATGTCCGCTCCGTTGGAGAGGTTCCATTTCTGTTTTTGTTGAGTCTCTAGAAAATTGTTGTAATTTGTTTCATAAGTAATCTATTAAAGATAGTGAAAGTTACGAGACGCTATGGTGTACCGAAAGGGTGAAGTTTTAAAAATATCGCGAGAGCTTGACTAGGTGTAGTTGCTATGAGAGCGGCATACCCTCGCATTCTCCTTGCTTATTCTGATGTCATTCTTTTCACGTTTGTTCATTTTTTTGATAAGTGACTTTCATTTTGTTTTACTATCTTATAATAAAAACTGTTTCTTCCAATCGGCTACTCGTGGAATATCTCAGAATTGTTTTCATTCGGCACGGCGAAAGTGCGAAGTATGTCAAGTACAGATGAGATCAAAAACCTCCTGAAAAGGTTTTGTAGCTGATATAACATTATGTAGATGTCAAACTACACAAAAATTATGAGTTTTATTGTTTCGGTTAAACATAGAACAAAGTTTTGGACGATTTCATATTTTCAAGCGTTTTCAACAATGTTTGTGGTGTAACGGAGAGGAGGAACTGCAGGCGGAGCCGTTCGTAAACATTAAGCGAACAGGAGCCGCCAGTCACTTCACGAAACTAAAAATGATATTTTCTATCAAGTTTGTAGGGCAATGATGATGCTAGAGAGTGAGGCGTCATTTTACGTTGTCGATGCGCGATTTAGAATTTATTCCTTAAATTGTTCAGGAAATAAGGCTTTTATTGCAGTCTTCAACGAGTATTTCGTCTTCTAGAATTCATTATTTGCCTTAAGCTTTACTTTTACCAAGTAATTAACATAATCGGCTCGTTTTGAATCAATCCAAGCTTGTACATCCTCTTCGTCGCTAAATTGCGAAGCATCATGACCAACAAACATGCCAAACTCCAAAGCATTCTGTGCTTCTGTCAACGAGCTGGATTTGTCTTGTTGAAGTGCTTTAGCGCATTCCTTGAAATTGTAGGATAATTAAAAATTTCCTAGGTTGTTTTGCACGGATACAAGAAAAAACTATCGTAAGAACGGAAGTATATCATTAGCTAAGGCGTATCGGAGACGAGGACAAGTAATTGATTACCTGAATGGGCGCTGTAAAACGTGTTAGTGAATTATGATTCAAATTCAACATTGTTAAAAGTATTTTCAAACTATAATAACATAATCCTACAATAGGTTTATTGCTCGTCGTTTTAAGTGATTCCTGAAAATGTAGCTTAATTACGCATCTTCTCTATACCTTAAAAAAGCGAAATGTGATGACTAATTTAGTTTTCTATTTTTGTCTGTTCTTTTTTGCTTCTTTGCTACCTCCTTTGATGTTTCTTTTTTTTTCATCTATTTTTGTCCATGAAAAGGTGAACTTTTGATTCGTTTAGGAGTTAAAATTTTAAAATTTACGAAAAATGAAAAAGAACGAGAAAATGAGGAATAATATAATCGGTTGTAAGATAACGGTAAGCTATCTCTAAAACCAAAAGTTAAAAAATGCTAATTTTGTAGAGGAGAATGATTAGCTATTATAATCACAACCATGGACGTTTTTCTCTCGGAGAGGACGAAGATTACGGTCGTTACACTCCTAACTTATGCAAATTGGCTCAAATTTGGAAAAATGCGAAAATGTTAAAGAAATTAAGTGAATGAAAAGAGTTACTTGAAGTAGTAAAATCCTTGGTAAATGATCCGAACTATCGATGTTATGATTTGTTTGAGTATGCCTAAACCATATATGTATATATATAAAACTTCATTTGCTTAAGTTTTTAAGATAACAGAAAGCAAATAATTATGAATACGTGTTTAATAAATGAAATTTTTACCTGCACAACAGGATAAATTCACTTAAATCACTACTGACTGTTTCAATGCCGTTCAATTGAAATGATTTTAATGCACAGATAAGTTGTAATAAAGTAAAGCATACCATCTGTTCGTACTCTTCACCGGTATGCTAAAATTGCAGAATTTAATCAGAATTGTAAAGACTTGCGATAGCAATTGATGTTTCGTTAAAGTATTGCAACATCCTATGGATGTAAAGTAAAAGTGAACAAAATCTGAAAAGAAGTGAAGATGACAGTTCTTACTTACTTCTTGACGATTAGCAGCAAATGATCTGAATGTCAACAAATTATGTCGCGGAATAATTAAGAAGCGATATTTTTGACTATTTTGACGTCGTGAAATGCTTTGAAGTATGCAATGTGCCTACAGTTAGTTTTTTAGTTAGCCAAATTAAGCATCAAATTATGGGTCTAATTTAGCGGTAAGAACAGTTTACTCGATGACTTCAAACAGTTATCATTTTACTTTGCTATTTTTAAGATATATTGCTAAAAATGCAAATTGAGAAACGAACTGCACCTCATCTTGTTCCGCTTTAATTTCCACAAGTGTTGGTGGATTCCATATGTTTCCAGTCAAAAGATCAAGTTTCACCGGATTGGGATAAATGCCTACAGGTTCAGCCTGCAAGCTCAGTGGTATTTGATTACTGATATAATCCGTAATATTTAACGTTTACAATTATTTCCATCTTACTATCACGTTGATCGCCGAACTGAGAAAGCTGTCGTGTGGTAAAAATGCATTAAAAACATGCGTGGAACATTTCGAAAAGATCGGTATCATTGATTCGAAAATTAAATCATCCAACTTCAGTCTAAAATTATTAAATTTCAAGAAGAATTTCTCTTGTAATTAGTTGAAGCTGAATTTTTTTTTTGCATTGAAACATTTCTGAATAAAATTGTCTTTTTTAAAAAAAATGTCTTACTTTTGTAGATTTGCTTTTGATATCCGTAAATCACAATTTACGAAAAATTTGGCCAAATGTAGGGAAGCATATTGCAATATTTCAAGATGATTTGAGGTCATCTGCAAAATCTGCTGATATGCCATAAAATCATTTTTGAATTATTTTAGCTAAAATTTATTTCAAATTAATTTTAATTTAACCATTTTTAATGTTCAATAACTAGATCAGAGTTATCGGATTGCATTTGTCGCATACGTTTAATGAGGTTATTTGACGTTAATGATAAACAGCCGATAATATAGGCTAAAGTGTGATAGCATAAGTATGAAAATATATAGAATAGATTTATTTCTACTGACCTCCTTATAGAGTCCGATAACACCTGTCGTCGAAACGTCATCTTTCGTTTCTCCACTACGCTTAATTCTTCGCGGTTCCGATAACGATGCTAATTGCGACGGTGGTGATGTTTGCGCTAGCGGTACAAAGTTCTTGCAGCTTTTCGTTGAAGTACATTGTTGAATAATACAATCTAAAGCGATCATTCCGTTGAACATATTCGATAAAATTTATGAGTAAATTACTTTTTCGTTTAAATTTGAAATTATTAATTAAAAAAAACATTTTTAAATAATTTTCAACAATGATATTTTAAAGTTAACATCTGTAATTTTAAACATTTTCAAAAATTTAAAAGCCTTATAATTATTATTTCATATTTTTTTACTTATTTTTACTTATTTTTTACTTATTTTTTTTACTTTTTTTTACTTATTTTTTTACATCTATTATTTTACTTTAACTTATGATTTTGATTCCATGATTCCACAATGTTTTTTTCTGACTAAATTGAGCATGAAAAAAACAAAGTTTATGTAACCATGTGAAGAGAGTGATGTGCCAGTTGGATTCTCTCGTGAGCCAACTTCTGAAATCGATCTACAACGGTCAACATTTTGAGTATATCGAAATTGATGTTTCATTGGTTCATTTTGATGGAAGGAATTATTGTTGAAGAATGCTCGTTGTTTCATGCCTACCAACTGAAAGATGATTGATATGATTCATATTTGAGTAAATATTTGAATATTTTAAAATATTTTAATGATTCTACAAACTCTGAGACTATTGGTTCTGCTTGAAAGCGTATGAGAGGATGATGCTGCTGCTGGTAGTGATTGCGGTACGGATGATATGTCTGATATCGTTGATGATCGTCGTTGTTCCACGTCAGTGTTCGTGTTCGTGTGCGTATCATTTACATGCATAATCCATTGTTTCGGTAAAGTGTTGCAACTACTTTTCCCATCAATTGGCGGCGCAGATAGCGTAAATGCTCGTAAATATTGATTCTATAACTATTATTTTGTTAATACTAACTTATATTAAGTTTAAAGTATTTAATTTAAAATGTGTCACTTTATTATTTGTCAATCTGTAATTATGTTTCGAATGTGCAACTACTGATTGTTCGCAATTCGGAATATTAAATCCTCGATCCGATTTGCGATCACTTGCATTACATCGAATTCGTTCACGTTGCTGCTGCTGTTGTAATGCACGATCACTTGCTATCTGATCCATTTAAAAAAACCAAGTATTAATACTTCCTACATGCCTGATAAGATAAGAGATAACTGATAATAACTGATAAGAGATAAATGATCAAAAATTAAAGTGTGAAGTAATATGATGTAATTTATGGTATTTTGTCATTTCTTCACATTCACAGAGGATAATTCAATTTCGAAATTAGGGAATGATTTTGTAGTATGCACACCTTAAATTTGCTTAAGATATCCTTAAAATTTTTCAATTCCGGTAAATCTTCCACTTTCTTTTTCGCTATCATTGATGATTCCCTGCAACATATTCAAACGATATGCAAATTTCGCGCATATTTATTAGCAGACATTAATTTTGTTGTTTATCAAAGATAAAATGTAGCATAAATATCAAAGATAAAATGTCGCTCAAATGTCGCATAAATGTTGATTAGTATCATCGGGAAAAAATATAAGTGAAATGATGAAGTTGATGAGTCAACGGTATGTGTAAAGGTAGACATAAATAAAACAGTACGTCAGTTATATTTGTTAAAATCCAGCACACGTCGGTTATGTTTCACGTAAGGTAAACACACAACGCACAAGTGTAACAGTGCAATTTAGTAATCTTAGTGAAAGGTAATTTTCAACAGTAACAAATATTTGCTTTTTATCTTACGTGGATCTGAATTCTGCACAAGATACTTTTGTTGGTCGTTGTTGCACTGCTGTACCTTCGTTTCTACTGTTAATTGTATCCATTTTATTGCACTAAAAGTACTGTAAACATATATCTTGAACTTTTCAAAAATTTAAAAAAAGGATTTTGAAAAATTGTAACATTACAGCTTTTCAAAAACTAAAAATTGGTTTTGACTGGAAATTTAATTCATCCTAAAATACTCTGTTCTGATATATAGGTTTTGAATACTAAATTTAAATCACAGTTTTTTCCAAAATATTAAATCGAATTGTCTTACATTGTTATTTTCTAAGTATTGCATCCTTCCAAGTTCTACTGCTTTTTTATTATAACTTTGGCTGATCGATGTAACATATCTTGGCTTTGGCCTTAGGATGCCATCATTTGGTGCGTCATCGATGATAGGAGGTGGCTCCACCTGTATCTTCGGCGTTTTTTGATTTGCAGAATTTCTGTATGTAGAAAATGCAGATTTCTGAGATGGATAAAATGACGTACAGTTGTTGCGTTCCTGTTTCTGCTGTCTATAATTAAGAATGTGTTGAAAAGATTTCTAAAATCGAAATTCATTTCCTAAAATTTATTTCTTTTACAGATTTTATTTTCTGTCTAATCTAAATTTTTCTTTTATTTTCTGACTTTGTTTTTTCACACAAAAAGGTCAAATGAATTAATGAAAATTCAGGTTACGTGTAAGTTTTGACAAAAAACAAAAAAGTCATAAATACATTTTAATACGAAATTAGAATGCATAACATTTTTTTTTGTCACAGAAAGGAAAAGGTAGGAAAATAATTTAGCTTCAAAAGTTTTTTTTCAAAATTTTACTAAATTTTCACATTTAATTTAAAAATCAAACAAATAATTGTTCGTAGGAACATACCTAATTTGATAATGTTTATCATTATCGCTGATATTACAGTGTGTAAAATGATTTTGTGCCTTAACAACGGGTGGAATGATAACAAAATTGTTAATTAAGGATTTTTGACTACTGTTGGCTAACGCTTGTGGTGATAATTGCTCTTTTGCATAACCGTGTCGTTTGCCAGGTGTATGCCGTGGATCTTCGATCGCTTGCGAGAAATCCATCTTTTCATTTTCACTGTAAGAAATTTAATTTACTATTAAAAATTTTATATTTCGAAATATTTTTAGGCACTGAATGCTATTAGCTGAAATATCGAACCATATTTAATAAGGTTGAATTAAAAATTCACAGTTAATTTTACTCTCTTATATGGTTTCGTTACTGTATTAATGAATCGTTACTGTATTGTGAATTACTGTATTAATGAAGTACTGCATTGGTAAGTGTATTGATGAATACTGTATTGATGAATTGATTCAGAGAAGGCAAAAAATAAATAAATAAATGCGATAAAGACTTTTTTTCAAAAAATAAATAACTTCTCCAACTTTTTTTTTTATCAAAAACTTTGGAATTTTTATTAAATAAACATTTTTATGTATCAGCAAGTGAATAATATGACAAAAAAAAATAAAGTGAAATAGTGAAATGATTGATGAAATTTGTAACATTTCTTAAATTTGTCTGTTTTTAATAAATTTGAAGACGAAGAGAAATAAGTTAGTAATTGGCATAATTAGTACAAAACTAATAATGAACTTTACGTGAAAGTTCAAAAATTTTCATTTCGCTCTTATCCTTTAATCAAATAGAAGTAAGCGATATAACAATGTAACAGTTTCAATAGACTTGCAGTTTAACAGAACGAAAAATTACAGCAACTAAAACAACTCTCTCTCTCTCTCTCTCTCTCTCTCTCTCTCCCTATAACATTAAACATATTACTAAATGATATTTGTTTTAAAGAAAATGAGAGTTGCAGTGATAAGTTTAGACTTTTATGCAATCACTTTTGACTTGTTTCAATCATTTTCTTCTTGTACTAACATCGGAAGCTAATTATAGTCCCACATATCTTATACTTTCATATTTTTTTTGGAAAAAAAGGAATTTTAATGATTTCTCAATTTACTAATTCTTTTCTACTAAATTAATTTTTGAATTACAAAAAAATGCTAATCCACGGCTGCATAACTACAATGAAAGAAAAATTATTATTAATTAATAATTCAATTATAATAATAAAAGGAAATTAATAGCTTAAAATGTTTGTGATTTGTATGTAATGAAATATTTTAAATTATTTAGCAAAAAAGAGAGAGAGAGAATTATACTTCACATTATATAAGACATTAAAATCATACAGCTTTATCTACCAAAACATCCTATTTTAATCATTTATTTTCGGCGTAGCAATCGTTGTCTGATATTTGGCACAAATTGACATATAATTCTGATCAATATATTTTAAAAAAATTTTTAATACTTAGATAAAAAGCAACCAACAATAAGAAAATACCTTCTATGGCAAAATTTTAAGCTACATTTAAAATTAGCGCTTCATAATAAATGTCACTTTCTAATAATAAAAGTAACATGCTAAATGAGTTAGAACTACTCGAAGAAAACATCTAACACTGCAAAGTTAAGGAAAAAAGATCAGATTAAGAAAAATTAAATTTTTACGATAAAAAGTGAAGTACGTGAACTCTAAAAAAAATAGACAAACACAGAGAGACAGGTATCCAGGTAAAGTTACATAATACACACGTATGTAACTCTATTATTTAAAATATTTTTTTTTCAAATAAAATTTTCGTAAATTTTTTCATAAGTTATGGAATGATCAAAATAAGTAAAAAATTGAAAATTACAAGTTTGTATCTTTGAATCTTACAAATGGAAATCGAAAAAAATTCATCATAAATTTTCAAATAAACAATTTTATCACGTTTCCAATATTTGTACGAATGTAATAATTTTGAGTAATAAGTGATTTTTTTTTGGAAAAAAAACTAAAAATTATTAATTTTATAATTTTAACGAATTAAATGAAAATCGTGTTTTGAAAGAGGTAATTAAATAATTACAGTGTATGAAATGATCAGATAATTGTACAGTGATAACTAATGATATCTTAATATTATTTACAACAATGTATGAAATAGTCAGTTAATCAGTTTTACCTAATCGGTCAGAATTTTTCATTAAAATTTAACAATAAAAAAAAATTTATGGATAAAAATTTTACAAAAAATAATGAAACTTAATGAAACGATAGAAATGAATGTTTGGAAGTGCTACGATACGTAAGATAATAACTTGAAGTATGTGAATTTAACTAACTTTTACCTTTCAGTGATTTTATTTGCTTATCGGCACTGAAGTGAATACATTGAATAGAGCAAAGAAAACCTGTATTGAATGTTTTTTTTTTCCTACGAATGAAATGTATTGAGGATAGGTTTAAGTTTTATTAATTCATTCACTCTCTTATAATTTTTCACTAAAATAAAGCAAATTTTAAACAACACGTCTACTTGTTTGATTTGAATTTTCTAAATTTTAAATAAACTTTAAAAGTCAAACAAAAAGTTGCTAATGATTTTGTGTTTATGAGTTGCAGGATGAAAAAACCATACACATCAATCAATGAAATAAAGCGGATTTCAAAGTTTAAAAAACATTAAATTTGAGATTAATTTTTAATTTCAGTATGAGTCTATCGTTATTCAATTCTAAAACTTTGAAATGCTCAAACACTTCACCGCTTTCCTTTTCTAGAAACCACCCACCTTTCCGCTCACATTTGGATACGATTTTACAAAAGGATATACAGCTGCAATTGTCCGAGCGGGAAAGATGCGGCGTTCGGTGCTCGCTCTGAATTTGTTGGTTGGGCGTTTTTAGCTCATGCGGTTCACGATTTTACGTGTTCATCTTCGGGTGCTTTCAACGTAATTTGTTGCTTGCTTATTAACAGTTATATGGATTTTGCTGCTGTTTTCTGTTGCGTGTGTCACATGAATTTTCACGTTAGAATCATCGTTTCAATGTTTTATCCTTTCCACATAGTGCCGAATTTCGTATGTTGTTAATTTCAGTTTCATTTATTCGGGATGGCTCAGAGACAAAAGGAAAAGCAAAAGGCTACCACTTCAGCAGCGGTGGCAGCAGCAATGGTACCAGAGGGAACAAGCAAAAGTGTACCACTTGAGGAGGAAGATGTCAATTCTTACACCATTGTCGATAAACTTGAGGTTGTCTTTCAGTAAAATTTAAAGTTTAAATTAGTTTTGAAATTTTAAAATTTTTATACATTCATCGAAGAATGTAAAAAACGAGCGAACTGTGAGCACTGTTTGAAATTTTTATAGTGCTACAATTTAAAGTTAATGTTCCAGAAATTTTTTAGCAGTCTGGAATATCCGCTGCTGATATTCGAAAGCTGAAAGAAGCTGGTTTTTGTACATTCGAAGCAATCGCTTATGCACCACGCAAAGAATTGTACGCCATCAAAGGCATAAGCGAGCAGAAAGCTGAAAAAATATTTGTAAAATAATTTGTTTCTTTGGTTCTTTTGATTTGTACGGATAGGAAAAGGAAGAGGTTTTATTATCCTATGAAAAGTTTAGTTATGTGGGTCCTTTGGGAACTTATCAAATTCCGCAAATTAAGGGTTAAGCTTCGAAGAGGATTGAGGCTTAATCACAGCACTGCATTCTATATCAAAAAGCCATTAAAGAATTTGAAGTGCAGTATAGAAGTTTTATATCTGGAGAAATCCTAAGAATGAAAATTTGTCCGGAAATGGGATCGAAGTTTTTATCAAACTGAAAGAAATGTACTTGAATGGTTGTGTAATTTAAGGTAGAAGCAGCAAAACTAGTGCCGATGGGTTTTACTACTGCTAGTGAGGTGCATGTCAAGCGTTCCGAAATCATCCAAATAGGCACCGGCAGTCGTGAACTAGATCGTCTTCTTGGAGGAGGAGTGGAAACGGGATCCATCACTGAGGTAAAATATTATTATATTGGTAGCTATCGATTTTGATGTTAAGTTTTTCGGATGGGAATCGCTCAAAATCTCCGAAGGTAAATTGGTAATTCCTAAGTATAATTTTGGTGACAAGCTATGAGTGGTAGTGAATTATTCTTTTGAAACTAAAATCATCATAAATTTTTTTCTAGATATTTGGCGAATTCCGTACCGGTAAGAGTCAACTTTGTCATACACTAGCTGTAACGTGCCAGTTGCCGGTGGATATGGGAGGAGCAGAGGGAAAGTGCCTTTGGATTGATACCGAAGGTACTTTCCGTCCGGAAAGACTGCTTGCTGTGGCTGAAAGGTTAATGCTTGTAAAGTTTTGTTTTATTTGCTCATATTTATTTATATTATTTGTTCAATCCTAGTCTTTGACAGAGTGCATTATTGCAATGTTTATTTTACTGTGTACAGATTGTGTAATACACTTGACACAATATTCTGCGTTAGTTGACACTATTGGCAGAATCTAGCATTGTTTTTTGGGGTTGAAAAATATCTCAAACACTTAAGTTATCTGCTTCTAGGCACAAACTGTCCCCACAAGATGTTCTGGACAACGTTGTTTATGCGCGTTGCTATAATACTGATCACCAAATGCAGCTTCTAATTCAGGCGTCAGCTATGATGGCAGAATCAAGGTTCACTTACTGAGAAAAAATATTACGTTTCTTTAAATTAAAACATAGACATTTTGGCCGGTACCAATTCCTATTTAATGAAAAAATATCGTGATTTATAGCTTTGAGTACCTGAAGTTGCAATTTACTGTTTTTAATCACTGAAAGTTTAACGACAATTTCTTTTACGAGAATGAAGATAAGGAAATAGAAGGATGAAAAGTGGTGAAGTAGTAGGAGTTAATTCTGGAAGTTCAAATTAATTTTAGGTACGCACTGCTTGTTGTCGATAGTGCGACTTCGTTGTTTCGGACAGATTTTTCGGGACGTAGTGAACTTGCTTCCCGGCAGATGATGCTTGCGAAATTTCTCAGAATGCTTCTTAAATTATCTGACGAAGTAAGTCTATGATTAGTAGTACTTTATTTACATGATTTATTTTTTTCCTGTTTGTAGGGACTTTTGAATTTTACTCTACAGTTCTTGTTATGTCATCGATGATACAACAGCAGTTTTAGTGAAGGGTAGCATGCTTTTAAATTCTGAATTCCATTTCCTACATGTTTTGCTTACCTTCTGAAGTATTTTTTTGCTTTTATGGTCGTGATATTGCACAATGCAATACTCAAAGTGCAATTTTTTCAGTTTGGTGTTGCCGTGGTAATAACCAATCAGGTGGTGTCACAAGTAGATGGAGGTTGTGGTATGTTTCAAGGAGAAACAAAGAAACCAATTGGAGGGAACATTATGGCCCATGCTTCCACAACTAGGCAATTGCCATTTTCTTTTATTTTATAATTGATGTGGTCGCAACTAGAACGATTTAAGCTCGTACTTTCTACTGAACAGCTTTCTAAGCATTTGCATATTTTTTTTTAAATAACGATGACTCTGAGAGACCATTGATTATTGCATACAAGACACTAGAGCTTCATGTTTAGTACTATGAGGATCGTCAGAACTGTTAACTACGCATGATGCATACTAGACGCGAAGTTTACGCTATGTTGATGAAAACTGACTATATATGAGAAACTTATCTGTGTCTCATTGTAGGCTTTATTTGCGCAAAGGACGTGGCGAAACACGGATTTGTAAGGTTTACGATTCACCGTGCCTTCCAGAAAGTGAGGCAACGTTTGCCATAACGGCACACGGTATTGATGATCCTGCGGATTTCTAATAGACAATGTCATTTTTTTCTTTATCAACATTAAAAAAGAAATAATGTGCGTGTTCATAAAAAAACATGTCCTTAATGAAGTAGAACTGTTGATTAGATTCAATTTTAGGCTATTAGAAAGTTTGCGGATTGTTGAAAATATTTGAAAAAAATGCTTTGGTTGTAGCTTTATGAAATTCCAGTAAGTTGATTAAGCATTCTTTTCTCTTCTGTTCAGAAAGAAAGCTGAAGCTATCATGCTAACTCCAATACGGACAAGTTTTGCTTGTCGCCGTTGCTTGACTGTCGGTGCGTTGTTAAGAGTTGTCGCATCTATTTGGATAAATGGTTTTTTCCTCCATTCAAAATACGTGATAGCCATTCCATTCATTTCAAATTGGCGAGTCAGTTATTTCTGTTCTTTCTCTCGGGTGTTAGTTGTTTATTTGTAAATCTGTTGTCAATTCCCAGTTTTGAATTCATTTACACTTCTTAAAAATCGCAGATGTTTGCAGATTAGATGTTTTTGATTTTCTATTGCTTCTATACTTCTTTATTACTTTTTTTGGAAATTTTTACTCTTGTTTTTTGGAATTGTTGGAGTATTGATCTCATTAATGTTAGTGAAAACATTGTTTCTTTTCTGCAAATGTTTGAAATATCAATATAAAACGAAAGTTATATTGATGTGCATAATAAGGTTAGCATGTGTTTGTTGGTGATCGTTTTGCTGGTTATAGTAGTTTTGAGTCACTTATAAAAGGAATGGACAAACAGGCAAGAAAAGCCATCATGTTTGTGATGGTTTTATGAAGAGAAATTCTGCTAACTGATATTAATAGAAGTTCCGAGTAAAAAATTTTCATACTTAATTTCATCAATTTCAAACTATCACTACGCGGTCAACGATATTCCATTTTTTGCGGATATCTGTTTTGTGAACGAGACGATGCAGAGTAGTTAGGCAAAATTTCAAAGAAGCTTTGAAGCACTTTATGAAGAGGATACTTCAATGCAAATGATCAAAAAGCGCCGGAGATTGACTTTTCCACGTATAGGCTCTGAGCTCGAATCCAAAAAGTCTGCATCGCAAAGATTTTTCCTGAAGTTTATTAAAAATGGTTGGTTAAAACTGACCTATCCATTCAGGGATCTAGATAAGGCGCGTTAGATCTGAATTTTCTCTGTAGTGGTATTGTCGTTAAAACAGACAAAAATATATGCTATTTTGATGAATATCAAGAATTGCTTTGTATTTAGACCTCAATTTAAGTTTAATTGTCTCACTTTATTGATGGGAAGAGTAAATCAAATTTTTGAAGTTTTCAGAAGCAAAACCTCTTCCTTATGTTGTAAGTTTCTATTTATCTCAGATTTCTGGATTCCAGAAAATTCATCTCAGATTTCTGTATTCCACTGATATTGAATTCCTTCTTTTGTTTACGATAAGTGTTGCTTTTTGCTGATAGATTGATACACAGCTGTATTGTGATGTAAGTAAGTTTCAAGCAGATCTTAATCGTCAATAAATGAATTTGACATTCCATTTTTTTCTGTGATAAGGATATTTCTATTATTTGGAATTATAATTTCAGATGATAAAAGTACTCGTAATGGTACATCTCTAGGTTGTAATTACAAATAACAGAAATACCCTTATCACAGAAAATATCAAGACAATGATTATCACTTTTCTTCAATTTATCAGAATAAGCGTATTTTTTTTACAAGTAAGCTGAAAACTTTTCTCAAGCGAAATGATAAATAATAATGAAAAATGATGAATTTAATTTCGTCGCATTTGACCGAAGCCATGTTGATAAATAGAACAAAAGATAAACCATCCTACCGTACATTCATAATTTCTTATCAATGCGATGTAATTTTTGTGAATTTTACAAGAAGCGAATGGAAGAAAAAGAACAATGGTGAAACGGGAAAAGGTGAAAAATCCATTGTTCATTTAGTTGTTATAAAATGATTTGAAAAGAATATTATTAATGAAATTGCACGTAACACGTCATAGATGTAAAAATTGACGTTCCTTCTACAAACTAACATATCATTTCTATTTTTATCCCTTTTATTATTATTATTATTCACATTTGGTCCAAATAGTTTACATCAATTTCTAATTTCTTATTCAAAACTTCTTTTACATCGCTTATTTCGAATAACAATTTTATATTTCGTATTTTAGTTTAAAAATTAAAAAAATTTTTCAAAAAATGAAATACTTAGTGACAAACTTTGTTGTGTATTTTATCATTACATATGTGTGATGAATTTTGAGACGACACAGAAATTAGAGAAAAACTCTTTAATTTTAATTAATAGATATATCTATAACATTTGCATGTTTAAACGAAGATGGTTTAATTCATTATATTTTATAATTCCTTTGTGGTTTGATGATATCAGCCGCGAAGACAAGATAGGTATTGAAAATTGATATGTTAATAAGTTGAAGTACAATTAGATCAAGATGGAACAATTGTTTAAGAGAAAACATTGAAATTATTATAAAATTAAGAGTTTATTTAGGTTATTTTTTTTGATTGTCATAGATAACAGTAGTTGTGTGATACTTACTAATTAATAGTAATGATCGATTTAAATTTAAATTTCACTCCAAAGAGTTTATCGCTTTAGTTTCGCTAATTAAACTGCAGCTTAGTCTAATTGTTAACGCAAATGACGCAAAAATTTAATGTCTTCTTCTGTCATTATTACTTAAACAACAAAAAAAAGACTTCCTACCCTTTTTCCCTCATAATAACAGCTCATCAAATATTATTGATTGAAAGAGTTAAAGATTGAACAAACTATATTATTTAGAGTATTCTCCCCACATAGTTATTCAATTATCCTTTCCAACAACAATTCGTTGTCCGTGCCTTTTTTAGTGTTACAGTAATGAACGACTGTTACAGTATTGAACGGCTTTTACAGTAATGGACGAATGTTACAGTAGTGAACGAATATTTTCTTTTGACTAAAAATTAGCAAAAAGTGCGAAATTTTTGTGTTACAATAAAAGTGCTTACTGTTTTGTGAAGAAAGAATAAATGAAGGATTAGTTTCGAAGTGCTCATTTAGCATTGTTAGCACCAAGCGAAATAACAAACAAGTTATTAGCTTAGGGAAAGAATTTAATCGATTATCTCATATTAAATTCATTTTTATGCACTAATGTAGTCGTAAAGTTATCGTAGATGACGTAATACGTGCAAATGTAACGTAATGGATAAATTTAACGTATTTTTCGTTTTTTTTCCGTAAACAATTTGATTTAGCAAGAGTAAAAATGTATATGATATAACTAGGATTTTTATCATTTGTTAGCAAAATTTCATTGGAATTTCAAATTAGAAGTGCTACTGTAAAAAAAGTTCTATGTATACTGTTAATTTTAGCCAAAAAATTTTCCCTTCACGTAATACCTCTCATATTATCATCGTTTATGTTTATGAGAATAGTTTCAGTTCAAATATCAAAAATGCTCTCTGGTGAATTTCAGTTTAAATTTTAACAAGGCCAGTTAGTATGAGCAAAGATCACATTGCAATAAATGTTAGCTATGCATCAGTTTATTTGAGGAATATTTAGATGAAAAAAAAAAACGAAATTAGTGAATATATCGAATGGATGATGGATGAATCGTTTGTGAAGTAATACTGTGATTTGTAACAATCACAAAATGATAGGTCGTTGTAATTAATGGATAAAAACTTAATTAATGAGATCATAAATGGAGAGGTACATCGAGCAGAGCAAAGCTCATATAATTTCCTCATTTAATTTAATTTTTTTCATGAATAATACATCACTAATTTTTTTTTTGAAATTCGTTAAATAATTAAGTGTTAAATTTTCGATGAAATGAATATACCTGAAAATTTTTTCACCTTTTTTTTTAGCAAATCCGTCCAGATAGGTAGCTTTATGATTCTTGAAATTTGATGTGTGATAATTTGCTAGCAAATTATTGTTGCAAAAAAAAAGACTTAAAAATCACTAAAATATTGACATTCTTTTCATAAGCTAAATAAATTGGAAATTTCCTTCCCTTCTCTCTCAATTTATTTATGAGATTTCATTTTAGAAACAAAAAAAAGCTTTAAACTATCCTTTTAGTGATAATGTATTTCTCTTATTTCACATGTTCAAACATTTATTTATAGAATTAAAACAATAAATTATAAATCAATTAATAAAATAAACTTCTGATTTATGTCAAAAAATATTAAACATTCATAATTTACTTGGAATCATTAAATATTAAATTATGCTATTACACAGCACTTTAGTTAAAGCAAATTTTAAAATTTAACCAAAACTACTCAAATCCAATTAAATTTTCATTGATGTAGCATCTAGCTGTCTATCTGGCTGTCTATTTGTCTATCTAGTTAGCTTAGCTAACTAGCTATCAACTAATCTATCTAATCAATCTCAATGAATAATTCCAAATTTCTATACTTTCATATTTCCAATTCTCAAACAGACAATTACTTTCTGCAATCCACTAAAAAAAACAGAGTAAAATTTACATTTTCAACTGATGAAATTGAAACTTTTTCACTGTCATACTTTTTCACTATCAATACGTTTTAGCCTCTTTTTTCTTCCTCTTCTTTTTCCATTGATATTTATTGCAATTTCATGTGCATAAGTATAAGTAAAAATGTTGTAAGTAAAATATTCATTTTTCTCTTTTGAAATTTGATAAAATTGTGAAAAGAAAGGAAGAATTTACAGATTGAAGAAAAAAAGAGAGGAAGAAAGAGAGACTGATAAATAAGCCGAAATGCTCAGGCTTAATGCATCTTTTTTAGCTCTTTGCATTCAGTTGAATTAAATTCATCAAATCCAGCGGCTCACATTTGTAATACGATTGCTGTCACAAGCAAAGAGGTGAAGATGGATAAGTGGAATTTCATTTTTCATTTTTTTTTTCTTTCCATGAATTATTTTCATCTCTCATTTTTCTGCTCACTCTTTTCTTCTTCCTTCTTCTTCTTTCTTTTTTTGTTCAAAGTGATGAAGTAGGTAGTTGTTTTGAGGAAAGAAATATTGTTTTTTTTATTTGCATGTAAAGAATTAATTAATTAATTAATTAGCATTATGATGGTTATCATAAGAAGTAGCAAATTATCACAACAATTCTTTATTTTATTTCATTTTGTTAAATTAAAACATAAAAGTATTATTATTTAGAGTGAGGAAAAATTTACACTCATCAAACTCTATCATACTTGATTAGGTGGAAGTAAGTAAAGTTAAAACTTGTAAAACTTTCTCGTCAATCATGGAAATAGAATAAATTTCACTTTAATTTGCAATTATTCCTCCTCTATCGCATTTCAAAAAAAAATTTTCTAAAAGTATATATGTTTAAATTAAAGTATTTGTGTTCATTTTTTTTAAACTTTACCTCTATCATCAACTAATGATAGTTCAGACATATTCAGTCATTTTCTATTTCAGTTTTACTTATAAAATTACCTATAAATTTGATGTGAATTTAATTTCTATCCATTTTTTCTCTTAAATCAATAAATTAAATCAATAAATTTAATGCTTTTCATGAAAAGGCAGCAAGCTAATTGAGATGTAGGAAAAGGCATGATAATAATTTCATATTTCTTGGTCTACCTTATTTTGTATGATGTCATTTGACCATATACATATGTGTGTGTGTGTGTGTGTGTGTGTGTGTGTGTGTGTGTGTGTGTGCACATGCATCACATCTACAATGTTAATACTTAGGTTACTGTTATTCCATTTATTTATTTATTCATTTCATAAAACTATCTATTAAGTAATACTTACAAAATATTACTGTAGCATAAGTGAATACGAAATTGTCAAGAAAAAAGAAAGTTAAAATTTAATTTTAGAAAAGAAAAACAATAAATTATTTTAGTTAATTTTTAAAATATTTCCATCTTTCTCTTTAAATTACGGTAGGACAATAACGAATTATTTCATTTAAAATTTTATTTTTTAAATCTATTTATAAATTTTGTTAAATATTTTCCTCCTCTTTTTCATCGCTAATAAGATTTCGTGAAAAGTAATCGGATCGATCAATTCATATTCAAAAATTATCAAATTAATTACTCCCACACATCTACTGTATTTTCTTCATTATAAAATAATCGGTGGTGTTAATTTTTGTAGTTTGAATTTGAAAAGCTCAACAATATTTTCAGATGATAGGCTTATCTTTTTTTTTTTTAGAATTCATTTTTCAATACATACATATATGTATGTATGTATACATACTTACATAGAGACACACACACGCACACGCAAACACACACGCATACACACGTACACACATATATATGTGTATATCATAACTAACTCTCTTTAGGCGTTATTTGGCTAAGATCTTAGAGATGCAAAAGTAACAGCAATCAATGTGCTATTAACCACAGTCCTACACATACATATCAGGCACTACTTCTATAAGGCGCAGAATGAAAATGAAAGGTTTGTTGATGTGAGCGCAATGAGCAACAAAAATAAGAATGAGAAAGGAAGGAAAAATCCATACGATCATTTTTATACATACGTACGTATGTGTGTGTATGCGTGTGTGTGTGCGTGTGTGTGTATGTGTGTGTGTCTGTCTTTATGCATTCACTTTCTATTCACTTCTTTATGCTAAATATATTAGGACATTATGTGATTAATGCTTTTATTTCTATTATTGTTTATTGATATTTATTATTATTATTATCATTGTCTACCATTTATTATTATTATTGTTGTTATTATTATTATTACTAATTATTAATTATTGTCATCATTATCATATTTATTATTATTACCATTATTATTTGTTATTATTATTATTTATTATTATTATTATTTATTATTATTATTATTAATTATTATTATTAATTATTATTATTATTATTATTATTATTATTATTATTATTATTATTATTATTATTATTATTATTAATTATTATTATTATTGTTATTATTATTATCATTATTGTTATTAATTATTATTACTGTTACTGCTATCGTTAATAGAAAATGATAATTTTTCTGAATTTACTAATTGAAAAAAAAAAGTTATATTTAGGTGTGGTTTGCTTCTTCAATGCCGGAAGATGCTGATTCGAAGATAAATAGAACAGCTAACTTTGCGTCATCATCATCATCATCGTCGACAGCTGGTTTCGAATTGCAATTTAAGATTAGGTATGTGGGGATCAAAATTCATTTTAAACTTTGTTTTTTGATTTTGGAAGTTTTACTTATTTACTCTAACAACACTTTTACTTTATAATTTATTGAAGTTTAAAAGTTTCCTAATTAAATATTTTGTAATTTGTTTTCCAGTGCTCAATTCGAGTTTTATATTAAATTCACAAAAAATTAAATTATTAAACTGTGTAGGAATTATTGCATTTCAAAATTTCATCATATTGTATTAATTAATTATATCAATTAACAGTATGCTAATTAGTTATTTAGTAATGTCCTTTATAATAATAAACCTACGTACACCGATCCAATCTACTCAGATCTAAGAAGGACTGATATTTATACTTCTTTTTCATTTCTTAAATTCAGTTATGAATTAACCATACAATCCATATCACTTCTTCCCACTACGCTAAAAGTACTCTTCTGCACTTTGTCATTTAAATTTAAAATTTTACAATGTGAAATTACGGTGTTACATTTTCTTCGTATCTGCTACAGCAATAACTTTGTTCGCATTTCAGTATGCATGATTTTCAGTGAAGAATGCAAATGAAAGCATTTATAGCTTCAGCTATTTAAATTTGAAATTTTTAATACTTTGTCAATTTTTAAAACTCAATCTACCGGGACAAGTTTAATGTTCGGAAATGAAAAAAATTTTTGATTTTACACTTTTAGCAAACTTTTCATCGTTTCAATTTTTTTTCCTAACAATTTAAGTGCTTAATTTAGTCTCATTTAAATTAAAGCAGTCAAATTAACTATTCAAAAATATTCATTTGCCTTGATATCCCAACAAATAGTACTATACATTTGGATGTTCGAAAATGTTTAATTTAATAATCATTTCATTCTATCTAGTAATTAGCTAGAAATCTTCCACTAATTAACCATCTCGTATTAATTAGCCAAACTAGCAGCAAACGACCTTTAGCATTCTGCATAGAGCGGCAAATTACACAGAATTATTCAGTTGAAATGAAAAAAAAATGATTTGATATTTTTTTTTTCATTTCAATTTTTTTTTCATTTTTTCGGCAAATCTTTTCAACCCTCAAAATCATTTAATATTCATAAATCTATAATATTGGGATAGAAAATAGATATATCGCATTCATTTCTTTTTTTCTTTTGTTCTACCTCGCAAACAATTATAATTTCAATTTTTTATATCAAATAAAAATTGTAGTGAGAAGAATGAAAAAGAAAATTAGAATGTTTCACGTGGAAATATTGTTAGCAAAACAAAACGTCCAGAAAAAAAAATATAAAATCTTTTTGATTTTTGCAAAAAAAATAATTTAAAAAGTATTTTGTCAATAATTTTTTGTTAATTCATTCTAAATTATGAGAATATTCAAAAAAAAAAATTTCCATTGCAATAATGAAAATTTGACTACAAAAATTCTTGCAATTTAATAATTTGAAAAATTTGATTAATTTTGAATTTTTGAATAATTGAATAATTTCAATAATTTGATTAATTTGAAAAATGTAAAAATTTTCAGGAAATATGATACCGGTGATCCAATAACATTCAAAGTGGATGGTGAACGATTTGGGAAAACGGGTAGAAGTGATGTAAAGTCAGACGTACTACTTCGAACATACAAATTTCGTTCAGAAGTTATTTATAAAATTATTGTAACAACAAGGCCACCCACTGAATTTCAGTAATACTTTCCTCTTTACGTCTCATTTTTACGTCACAATCGTTGTTTCCTTTTTTTTTTCTCTTTTAACGCTTATCTTTTTTAAATTAACTAAAAAAATTTCATTCTTTTCACTAAGAACTGTTAAATTGATTGATATTTTAAACGATGAGATTTACACATAACGACGACTAAATAATTAGATTGCAATTTCAATTCCAATTATTTAATAATTATTTAATGGTAGTTAAATTTTAATTATTTAGTGGTAGTTAAATTTAGTAAAATTTAAATTAGTTAAATTTAGTAAAAAAAGTTAAATTTAGTAAAAAAAAAAAAGAGCAATTTATTGAAATGGTAACAAATGCTTAATATTGGTAGTAGTAAAATGAAGTAACAATTACTTAAAAATATAAAATAATAAAATGTAGCAATTCTATAGCTTTCTCTAATTAATCAGTTTCTACTTGAAAAAAAAAAGTTTTATTTGTTTATTTTAATTTAATTTCTCTTCTTCTATAAGCAAAAAAAAAGAAACCGACACAATTTCAATAAAAATTCAACAATACAGCAATTTGTTTATTCCTAGCAATAATCATTAGTAACACGTTAACTACGTGTAAATTTAAATATTTCATTAAAAAAATATTTTGTTTTGTAATTTTAGTGTATTGCATATAGCGGGAAGTGACTTAGAGTTACGAGCAGAAAGTATTGGTGGTGGTGTTTACAGCACTGAGTGGAATACAACTGGTAGTGATGTAACGCTTAATAGAAAGCGTGAATATATCACTATCTGTCTACAGGTAAACTCACCTGTTACATTTAAAAACTTTTCTTTTTGTATTATATATTAAAAGAGAGTGAGAGAAGGAGAAAGAAAAAGAGAGAGGGAGAGAGAGGTAGGAAAAAAAGGATGAATTATAACGAAAGATTTGAATTCAGTTAGACTTAAGTACGAAACATTTGAGCTATTTCAAAATTCAAATTCAATTTCAAATTCAATTCAATAATTTTGACCTTAGCAATATCAGAACTATATTATTTTTTTTTTATTTTGTAGAATTATTGTGAAAGTAATGAACGTTTATAGAGATATACTGAAATGGAGATGTATCATTGATATCATTAGATATCTAAAACGTACCACATATGAATGTTTATATTATTAGACATAATATTTATTTTACTTTTTTTAAATCCAAATAATTTATTGGCAAAAAAAAGGACCAAATAGCATGTCAGTAATTTGAATAGTTTTATTTTCAATTAAAAAAAAATTATTATTTTATCTTTTAAATTTTATGATAATTTTTGCAAAAAAAATTATCAAAAAAAATAATTGGTAAGATATTAGAGAGTGATAATTTTTTAGGGTCCTGGAAGGATATTACAACGAAAGCTTCAAGCTAAATTCTATCGAAATGATAACAATCATGCCGATTATGGTGATAAATTGGAAGCATTGATTTGGAGGTGTGCGGTAGATAATGAAGGAAATATAGCTGTGGTCGAGGAAATTGTGAAATGATGATTGATCGCTTCAAAATTTTTTATTTTTAATTGTATAATTCTTGCCAAGATAGTAGCAATCATTCGCTTCTCTTTTTTCCTCCATTTTTTGTTTACAAAAAAAAATCATAATAATTGAATTTTTGTTTCAAAAATTTCAATTTAAATTTACAAAAGCTTAAAAAAAATATACAAACCAGAGTTTTAGGAAAAAATTAATAGTATTTGACAAATGATAGTAATTAAATGTGCAGTACAATTCGGTGTATTTCAATAATCTTTTCATTTTGTTATTTTTTAAATTATTTGAAATTTAATAAAATTTTGTTTGCTTTCTACATTTCTAAATTTTTTTTATTCAATTCAACTATCTGCTAAATGATTTATCGAAAATTTAGAAATAAATTATTAGTAAAAAAATGATTGAAAATAATCATTGTCTAATCAAAAACAAAAAAAAAACATATCACATCTTATCGTTAATACAGTCTAAAATGGAAAAAAAAACAGTTTAATGAATATTTTATGGTTGTTAAAAGTTGACTGTAAATTTGTTTGAAAATTTTAAATAATATACCAAAAGAAATAATCATTAGCAAAACAAGCAAAAAAAACAACAAAACATACCTGAACATATCCTCTAATTACTAATCAATTTTTAACAACAAAAAAAGTTCAATAAATTTACCAAACTATTTAAAATAATCTTTGTGCCTTTTAAATTGAAGGAAATATGATAACTTATCAATTGAATAGATCAGAAACGATTATGGTTTGATGGTTAACAGCGCATTTGATCAGTTTATTATTTGCGTGATTATTTTATATTTGCAATTCAGAATAATTAATTGCGTTAGCTTACGATGATAAATAATAATAAAGTCATAAATTTCAATTCTAATGATAATGATAAATTTTTGGGAAATTTCAATTTTAATGATTGAATGATAAATTTCAACTTTAGTTTCAGTAATAAATGATAAAAAAAATTTCAATGTTAACTTCATCAATTACCATCTACTGATTGGAATTGAAATGAGAGCAATTATCAGTGATAATGAATGGTACAGCAAATTATAAATTTAGAATTATTTCATTTTGATGATAAACGATTTTGGAGAAATGTTCATTTTGTAAAATAATACGCCTCAAGTCTTGCCCTCCAATAGCAATCATTATCATACGGATGTCCGTTGAATAATCGATATTTTGCACCTTTAAAAATTTTTCTAACAATTAATTGAAATTTAAAAATGAAAATATTTTTTTTAGCTGTAAAAGAATTGCGATGAAATTTTCAACTGCACTTATCCATTTCTCCGGAAAATTTTAATTCTGCAAGACTCAAATGGGAAATTCATTGGTGCAGAATGAACTAGGTAACATTTATATTTTGAATTTAGCAAAGCTATTTAAGACATAAATTTGCTAACGTAAAGTAATAAGCGTTAAAAAGTAATAAGTAATAAGCGTAAAGTAATAACGTAAAAGCAATTACAAAAATCATTTACCACAAAAAGCTTAGTATGGAAAAACCCCTCATGTAGCATTTTCAAAATATATTTTTGTAATAAGTCTTAACTTTTCAGTAAAATAAATTAAAATAAATCAGAAAATTTGAAAAAGAAGAAATCTTATTCTTATTAAATTAATTTAATTTTATTAAAAGTACACGTAAACTATTAGCAATCTAAGGTAGATGAAAAATAAAAAGGTAAAAAGAGAAAATGCACGAAGAGCTACTTGGAAAAGGTTTTTTACATCCAAAACAGAGGAAACATTTTTGATGCCAACAGTATCCCATAGCTTCCAAATATGTTTCATTGATAGCACAACCACAATCTAAAAATACCATAATTTTGGGAAATATTTCTTCGACAAATTCAATTTCAAATTTAATTCTCTCCATCTTTTATCAAATTTATCAGTGTAAGTTATTTCAGATAGGGAAACGTGGAATCGATGTGGAAAATACAGCTTCTACAATCTAAAAATACCTAAAAATTTCTTCGACAAATTCATTTCAAATTTAATTCTCTCCATCTTTTATCAAATTTATCAGTGTAAGCCATTTCAGATAGGGAAACGTGAAAGATACAGCTTGATACCGTTAATTGCAAAATCATTATTGAATGATATCTTACAGCAAAATCCGTATTTGTATATGTTAATAAATAACTAAATGATATTTGAAAATATTAAATTTCAAGTTGTTTCATTCACTTTAAATCTTTTTTTTTAGTTAGAAAGTGAAAAATAGACATTTTTTTTAAAATGAAATCTGTAGAATAATAAATTGAGAAATTAACGCTGTAAGAGAGAAATGAGAAAAGAGAAATTGAAATCCTATGATTCAATTGTTAAACTAAGGATAGGATTATATTGTAAATGATGAATGGTTGGTTCAATTCTCAAAGAAATTAGATCAGACTGATTGAAATGAAAAAAGGAAAAAAGAAAACAAAGACAAACTATGACAAGGTGTTGGTCGTATCAGTGTACATGCAACACATATAGCATTACCATCGTTTACGTAATACTCACGCGTTATATTTCTTTTACAACGTGAGCAGTAAAAATGATCGGAATGCCATAATCGATTAATAGCGATGAAGCCATCGTTACTAACAACTTCTGCAATAAAAATTTGACGATTGCCAAATATGGAAGTACTGGGTGGGAAATGAAAAGATGAAACCACAAGAGATACATATCATTAGCTTGCTCACCTGAAAAAATAATGAACAAAATTCTTTCAAACCGTTTTTCCAAATATTGAAAAAAAAATTAAAAAAAAATCAATACCGGAAGATATTCATGCAAAGCACACATTCTGAGAGTCACACTCCCCACACGCCGATGATCTCACTTAGTTAGCTTAATTAGGTAGGTATAGCATACCAGAACACTCGCCACACCTTGCGTCTATGAAGCCTTCCATCCCAACTGTTAGCTGAGTTAAAAGCTGGAGAATGAGTATTAAATCACTGACGTATTTCCGGAAATGCGCAAGTCACACCAAATGTGAACCGAAAATACTCTCAAATTTAAATATGCAAATTCAAGAGTCACATTGCTTGAATATCACCACCACAAATTCTCTTAACAATTTAATAAAACAATTTAATAACAATTTAATAACTCTTAACAATTCCTCCAACCGAATATCGGTTTTTGAAAGACTTCTATCTCCCGCCAATCTTAAATATCCAACCTAGCTTGTTCCATACTGATGAGGAATGAGCAATGAAGTGTATCAAAACAAATTTTAAAACAACAGTAAATGTTTATTTGTCCAGCAAACTTGTCAACATACGTGAAATATTCAAAAGTTTTGTCTAATGAACAGTTCAAAAATTTTACAAACAGAAAAAAAATAACGAGACAGTTGCATAAAAAATGACACTATTGCATAAGTTTAACATTTCCTGAAAATGATTAACTTGATTAAACAGCCTGAACAGTAGAAAAATTAACCATCTGAACACATCAGAAATTAACTACTTGAACACTTGAAAAATATATAGACCGCAGGAAACTGCATGAATATTCTCCCTGGACCCCTCTAGTATACACGGAACAAATAAATAATGAGCTGAAAAGACATAAATATTAGTAGTAAGGCCAAGTGATGTGATACAGCACTTAAAGCCCTCTAAGAACATTCATGCATTTACCGCGCACCGCCCACAGGAACTGTTTCCAATCAGCTTTGTTCCATTCTTCGTAGCTGAAGTTATTAAAAATTAGCACAACCTAAAAAGCAAACATAACAAAACTCTGATCCACATTACTTTCTCGGTTTTTTGATCCATATTACTTTCTCCGAAAAGTCAAAACAAAATCAGTGAAACACCATTTCCACATTCTCAGCACCATACTAAACTTATACATATTTTCTACCTCAAATCGCTGCCGTTGAAACGTTCACGCACTGCAACTTTAGTCCCGAGATCCGCAAACACGACCAAACGACCCCTCATGTCTGGCGCGTTCGATTCAAAGCAAAATTCCCCAGTTCTAAAAGTCTGATAGGATTAAAAATCAAATATATACCAACCTTTCAGTACTTTGCAACGGTAGCAAACACCCAACAGTGCATTAGGACTTCAAAACAAGCATCCAAGATACAGTTGATGACATTACTAATATTAAATAAATACGGCCTGACAAATAAAACTGAGGATATCGTCGTAATATATTAAAAAATTGCCCTACTGAAAATTCTTAGCAGACTCTCGTGCACGGGTAACAGTTGAACTATTACCAGGATAAGTATCATACCAAATATCAATCAACCACTTTACAAATCTATTAAGAAGGAAAAAATTACCGCCTAGAATTGTAAGTAAATGCCAAATCCATATCACTGGCGACACGCAACAATTCAGACAAATTACTTCCGTCACTGAGTACATACAGCGGTTCATTACCATTAACTCCACCCGCGTTGTCGCCCTTAAAGGGATGAAATATTTATTATTTGTCTGAGAATTACTCCATGTATAATTTAAAAAAAAACCACCACAGATACACTATCCAGGACGAAACATACACCTTATTTTTGGATGGATTATCCAAATTCATATCCACACTTCATGTAAAACACCTAACTCTTCCTATAGATTAATAACAAAAGTGTAAAATTATATTTGGGAAAAGCTTGCACTATACGTTGTAAAATAAGTCGAATTCCCGTACCACCAGATGCACCTTCAAAATTAATGATGGTGAAGACTATCGAATAGAAATTTGAAAACTAACATCATCGCATTCCACCACCTTAGGAGGGAGAACCTTTATAGTTCTTGCCGGTACTAGATTATCATCGATCAATCCTTTCTAAAAGGATTATGTAAAAAAAAAAACAAAGAAACCAAAATCTATGTCAAGGATTTTGCAGGACCGACATTAATGGAATCTTCAGCCTAGGCATTCGTTATTCCCACTCTAATAGTGATTATACTTCAACACAAACTTAACAACACACACAGGGGAATTCTCTCAACATGTTATGATGTATGTGGAGTTATATTTTTCGAAAAATACAATAGAAGGAAAAGAAACCGTATCGAAAATATCCTGTCCACAAGCGAGATTTCCAATGCTTGTGGGAGGTGGCAGCGCTAGTACTGGTCGCGGATAAACCGATGTCCCCGTAGTTCCAGAAAGAGCACCATTTAATTTCGCATTTTTTGTAGCATTTTGTATGAATTGATCCAATAATGCCTGTTGTGACGAACTTGGCTTCGTATCCACAACAACACGAGCACCTGCCTCTAAAAATGAAAAATATAGTACTTGGACGTTTTCAGCTCTTGTTACCAACTTCAGAGTCAGAATCACAACTTTACTAACATTGAGGGCAATAACGAATCGTAACGAAAATTCAGTAAAAAAAATTTTTTGATGAGTAATGCAGTAGATGGTAACAATAAAGAGAAAAGATTAGGAAGGGCAACATATTGCGAGTCTAATGTCTTCTCCATCTTTCCTCTCCTTTTCCTCCAACCCCACCTCCTTCTTCAATCAAGCAACCTCATCATCATTATCATCTGTTATACTCTCCTGCACCCACTTTTAACCCTTTTTTCGTCCCTAATATACCATATTTACTTCCCATAGCCTACTTCTCTTTGTCATGCCATTTACCGCTCTCAACCAGTACAGTATCCCCGCCCACTCCATCCGCTATAGTACCACCTCTTGCTTCTTCCTTAAATAATTTCGAGAGTTTGTAATCAAGATAGTTCTGACCCAGCACCCTTTACTTATCAACATTTTCGATACCAATGATAACGAACTAGAAGCTGCGGAAAACTTCAGGAACGGAACAATGCATCCTAAGTAAGACACACAACAATGCATCCTGTGCTGTAAACAGTAGCAAATGTATATAACACAACTGTACGAAAAATGTAATAAAAATAAGAATCCATATTAAATTTCTTCCAACATCCTACCATCATACCAAATATCCGACACAATTCTAAAATTTAGAACGAAAAGCCAAATAGGCGCTTACCAGGATAACACTGCTGCTCTCTATCCGGTTCTGGCCTAATTTCAGTATCCACCGGGATCACGAAGGCGGCTGTTTCACCCTGAGATGGATTAAGTGAAACAGCATTCTAAATTGAATATCAAAGGTTAAAGTAAACTGAAAAAGCAAACGCAAAACGAGCTGTAAGGATAAAAATCAGCTCTTCATTACTGTCTATCTTTTCATTTTCAGCACCACTGTCCACTCATAAATCGACGCTCACATATCAAAAAAAGCGAATGAACAAAGAACCTCCATCCAACAAATTTGTTAAAATACTGAAAAGTCGTTTTTTTTTTTAAAGAATAATACATACATTTCTGTTATTAACAACAAGACGACTACGCCCTTGCGGTTGATTGATACCAATTCGTTCTTCCACAATATTCCAAATACCACCAAGGCCCGTATCGTGCTTACGTTTTAAGTGAAATTTCAAAGTTGTTGGACTACGATCATTTGTTATCCACTCACAATAACGGCATCGTACACCACTCAGCCCTTTCGTTTTCAGATCCACGAAAAAGTTCCAAACCTTAATATACGACTAACAGTGGCCTCTTAAATCTGTGCTTTTACATTAACAACAACCATTGTCAACATATTGCCAGAAGCTTCAGCTAACCTAGCAAGAGTTGTGGCACATTTAGCTAGTTAAGCATTGAAAACCAATCAGTCATCCTACAGATGTCACACCGGTACAATGGCTCAAATTTCTAGCCTCTTTACCGGGAGGAGGGAGAATTTATGATTGCCATCTATTCTGAATGACGAAAAAGTTTGATGAACTATAAATATAAGTATGTTAAGAACTTGAAAACTAATAATGTCCAAAAGAAGATTCTGAATAAACATGAGTAAAATGCTCACACTCCGAAAATTTGTTTTGTTTTAGAGAAACAAACCGGATTTGTCTTCTTTCTACCAGCATTTTTTGCATTGTACTGTGACGGTACCATAGGCGGAGCAATAACAATTGAGCGACATCTATTCGTTTTAGCGCTACCATTACCAGATATCGGTGATGTAGACATCGCTCCTTCTTTTCTGATTTAATTCGTCTATCTGCAACAGCAACATCTAACACTAGTCGTCAACACGTATCGAGCTCATTTTCACTTACAAAAAAACTATGTCGCTAATTAGAATTACAAAAAAATGAGATTGAAACCCTCCAATTATCACAAAAAACAATTGCACTTTTTTCCCTCGCAAACACTACCATTAAGACATTTGCTATAGTAAGTGAACTATTTTTAAAATGCCGCTTGTTCAATTTAACCACTACTTTCCGTTTGTTTCCGAAATCATAACGTAATATACGAGTAGCACAAGTAATTAGAATGAAAGTTCATTCTCTTGAAGAATCATTCGAAATGAACAAAAAAAGAGGAAAGTTTTCAGTAAGCATACTATAAGTCAGCAGTAAAAAAAAAGAAAATTCAAAATTACAGTATCAAATAAGTATATAATTGTTAAGAATGCATTAATTGTATTTTTATTTTAGCATGAAAAGTTAAAAAATATTAAGGTAAAAATAGTGTAGACAGAGTGTAAAATTAAGCAATAAGATTCAGTAGGGATTAAAAATGGAAAAAAATTAGTGCGAAAAAAAAAAACTTTTTTCCTGAAGACCGAGAGAGAGAGAGAGAGAGAGAGAGCACGAAGGACCAAACCGCACAAGCCATTATCAAATAACTAGAATGAACAGGATGCCTGTTACACGCTTCCCATCTATTCCAATGTTATCCTACAAAAGTCAAAAGGATAGCCTATGTGGGAACGAGTATGTCTGGGGCGTGCGTGCATTCCTGTATGTATGTTTCTATCAATATGTATATTGGTGTATATATTACATTTATCTATCCTATACACATACATGTGAATGCGTAAAGTACGTGTGAGCTCATATCTTATCTATGTATTGACTTGCGCAGTTTATCTAACTTATGTATTTTAGTTTTATCACCGATAGCCTGTCATTATGAGGATGAAAGACGAAGACTGAGTGGGAGAAGTGAGAGGAATTTTCATTCTTTTATGATCATTACGACTACACTTAGTTGATTAGTAATTATGATTTGGAGAAGTATAGATGAATGGATGGACACAACAAAACCATATGGGTCATTCAGTTCAGTTCAATTCTTTGGTTCCTAACCAAACTAACAGGTTGATAGGACGCGCGTATTCATCACCAACACACACACACACACATATACGCCCACATACACATGCATATATATATAAATATATGATATATACATATATAACGTTACCACTAACATCCGCTACTGGTTTTTATATACACATTCCGCACAGACACACACACACACACACACCCATCCACACACTACCAGAGCATCAGCAGAAGTAGGAGTATGGAAGGAATAGTAGGAGCAGCTGTGGTAGCATCAGGGACATTTCAGGTCTCTCGCCGTCTAACAGCTATTAGAAGACCTGAAATGAAGATGGGAGACAACGGGGAGGGGGACCTGCTATTATCGCCATTCTCCCTCCCCCTTTCCCAGAGCGCATAGATGAAGTGACAGTACAAGCGCGCCTTCTTTGACCAGTTTTTACGCCATCTGCTCACCCTCTGCTCTCCTAATATATCACACTATGCCAGGTCATCGTCTACCACAACCTACAATACATTCATCCTGCTTATCTACTGACCGACTTCTATCCAATCTTTCCTCCTCTCCTCTTCCTCCTCCTCCTCCTCCTCTTTCACCTCCACCTTCATCCCCCTCCACTCAACGCTTAGAAAACACACCAATTAAGTAGATTGCTGCTTATCATGCTCTTAAAATGAGGGACGTACATACATTATTTCTAGTTATGTTTAAATAATCTGTACTTCACGCTAACATTCAATTACTTACACCTATCGCAGTAAAGTAAGTCCTGGATAGGAGAGAAATTTCTTTTTTTTTTTTTACAACATTAAACTGAAACTTTCATCATATTGCCCATCTGCATGGAACTATGTGAAAATTTTAAGATAAAATAATCAAATGATATTAATACACAAATAATTCAACGTGCACAAACATCTTCGTACAAATTGCAAATTCAATTAATCGATATCATACATTTAAATTTTCCGCCAACATTTTTTAATCTAACTTTAATCGTTTTAAGAAAAAAGGAAAAAGAATGACATTCTAGAATGAGAGGTAAAAAGCTTTAAACTGGAAAGTTATTTTAAATAATCCTTTTTTTTCACTGATCATATCGATATTTCCGTTAAGTTAAATAAGATGACTAATTTTATACCAGTTTTTCTCACGTACGACAAGGACAACAATTCAGCACTAGATATTATCTGCTTGACATTCAAGTAGTTGACCTTAAGTGCAGAAATAATACGACCCTTCCCGCTACACTTACAACATATTACTACCATTTCATCATTACATCATTCTATGATTTAACTGTCCTATATCACCTATTCTATCCAACCTACTCTTTTCAAATTTCTTAAAATTTAAATCAGTTCTATTGAAATAAATGGTCAAAAACATCATCTTACCCATACACTCTTTAATTTAAAGCAAAATTTGACTGAAACAATATCAACTAAAATACTTTAAGTGATACCGAAACATCCTCTCAAAATTATTTGTAACTCATAAAGCATTAATTAACTAACTGTGCTGCATAAATACTTCAAAAACACATTCATCACTTATTGCTTGTATCACGAAATCAAAAAAAAAAATTATAAAATTCGAAAACAAATTGAATGATGAAATTCATCCATTTTAAATCTGTAAATGCAAAAAAATTCAACACACCTACTATTCATGCGTGGAACATTTGTATATGTCGATTTTCTGAAAAAATATTGAAAAGCAACATGATACTTTTACGGAACATTTAGTCATTTCCATCCTTTTGTCACTAAAATTATTACTATTCTTAAAATAGGCAAACTTATCGTTATATTGTCACTATACGAAATGTATGAAAAGAATTTTTAAACTTATTGCAAATAAATTAATTGTATGAGCAAAATAAAAATTAACAATAAAAAAAAAAGGAGAAAATGAAGGAGCTGTAATGTAGATGGATATCATCGTTAGAAAAGAGAACGAAGAGAGGAGATCAGTTTTATTCTTATAATTGATGGGTAATAAAATGCCAGAGAGATAGGATCGACAAAAATACAAATGATAAAATTTCGATTACTAACACATAACTTATGATGTCCAGATATCCTAATATATAAAATGTTAAAATCAAGGCATATGATCGATAGATAAGTGATTAAATGGCAGCAGCCGCTGGTACTCCAAATTTCAAAGACCTCTAAAAGAAATCAGATGATAACAGTAAAAAAAAAAACCTAAAAATTGAGGTGTCAAATAAAGAAATTTTAAAGTGTAAATGTCAGGCAAGCATATAAATGATGGAATGCATGTAATCACTGTAGAAATGACAAACTGAAAGCAGTAGATTTCAACATACAAGCAATAATCACAAAAAAAAAAGTCAGTACATTGAACAACACACACCATTCAACAGATTTCCGAAGTGGCAGTATGAGATTAATCGCACAGGAAATGTTAAAAATACACGAACTTCTAATGGCATAAGGTATAAGCCGACAAACTGTTAAAAATTCTACGAAAGACAAGATAAATCATTTTCACAAATATGGGCAGTATATTATCAAAATACAGGACTAACAATAACTAGCTACACAAACCAAGACCGCTCTGATTTACATTAACTAACTGAATTCCATTTATCGAAGAAAGATAAAGTCGAAAACAAGTAACTGAGTCAAAAGTATTACTATTGTAATAATTATTTCCAGCGCAATCTCTGTTTACATTTGATCCTCTTCGTAAAATTTGAAAATTTCGAACTTTTGAAATTTTTACAATTTTAAAAACATAGAGAAAGTTGTTATTCAGGCCTGTAAATAGCTGTACCATCAAACATATACTGGAAACAGAATAGTCCTCACGACCCTACTCAATTAACATGTTTTGATTTGAAGACAAATCAGAGGATAACGTCAGCTTTCTCAACAAGAAAACAATTTACAGAGCACTTAAATCTTAAATGTAGACAAGCACATAGAGATCTGCCGTTACACTGATGTATAATCACTCTAGAATTCCAATTTGCCGAGCAAGTCTGACAAATAGAATAATGAAAATCAACAATAAAGATATAGAGCTACAGTTAGCCAACATTTCACAGTTAATACGTAACTAAAAAAATTATAACGAAACGAAACAAAACTGAGCTAAACACAAGCAAACATAAGATTAACCCTTTCTAACTTTTACTGTCATTGTACTTTTTTAAGCTATAATTTCAGTTCATGCCATAACTTAAATTGATTATAATTTCACCTTTTCAATATCATATTTGCGCTACCTGTTCAAACTAGCCGCATTATTGTCAGTTAATTAAATTTCTTTCAACAATTACCTTTCCATTTGTCATTTACTGTATACCTAAGAAGAAACTAAATTTTGAAATCAACAAGTTCCAAAAAATCAAATACTCAAAGCTTTAAATACTTGAATCTAATGTTCCAAATTTCGCCGCTGTATTCATGCTTGTAGAACCTATCAGACCAAGATGATTCAAATCGTGTTTAACAGGTTATGATAATTAGAAAAATAAGAATTCAATAATGAGATAGTGAGCTCTTCTCAGAAAATCATGCTAACGGACAGACTGTACCAAACGGGATTTTTTTGTTGCTGATTTTAATTTAGCGCTTTTATCCACCTTGAAACACCACCAAAGACGAAGGCTTTCGTCACTAGATGCACTCATAACATACTGCCCACATGGTGAAATTGTCATGCCCAAAATCCGTTCAGTGTGTCCAGTTAATACCTTAAAAATATTCATGGCTAAGAAACATTTATTACACAGCAGCAAAACACATATTCCACCATGTTTCAGTTTCATACTTCACCTACGATGCACAGGCTAACAATTCTTTGGTTGAAATCGGTTCAGCTCATTTCAGTACTGATAAACAAAAATCACAAAAGTTATTGCAATTTTAACAATTTAAGAACTAATACCTTAAGGCAATTCATCGATGGATACTTCCATATTTTCAAATCGTTACCAGGATATCCATGACCACTAATTAGCTCTTTATAATTCGATGTAAATGCCAAAGCATTTACCTGAAAATGTTCAATATGAACGAAGTTCATGCATCTCACACCAAGTTTATATATCCAAAAGTTGTAGGCACCTGACTGTCCGTATCCTGACTGTGACTCAGTGTCCCACTGGCAAGATTCCAGAATTTAATCGTCCGATCGACGGTACCACCACCAGTTGCCAGCGAGTGTGCTTGATGAGGATTAAATGCGATAGCTTTCACTGATGCAAGGTGATCGCTGAAACTATACAGCGGTTCCTGAAAAAAATCCTAATGAAACTTTTTAAACGTTAGAAACTATCCTATTAAAAACATTATGATTTTCACAAGCAAATAGTCGGATTGAGTGTAGCATGGATGTAATACCAAGATGGAGAAATTACTACTAAAAGTAGTCACATTTTAATCTTGACTTATTAATCCATTATCAAGTCACACCTATTTTAAAATACAAAAGTTGAAAATTTTGTTTTTGAAGATAATCAAAAAATGTGTGAGTTAATTTATTTTTTCATTTTATAACTTGCCAAATTAATAATTATCTTTTTGTTTTTAAAGATAATATTGTTAATTTGACAAATTATGAAATGGAAACAGAATACTGAAAGCATTAAAGCAACTGAAAATCGCACCGGATCTTCAGCTGTCAATGTCGAAGGCTCCCAGATTTTAACTATATTATCACCTCCACCACTAGCAAGATAGTGACCATCACTACTCCACACAAGGCCACAAACTTCTTGTTCATGTCCCGGAAATGTTCTGTAAGTTATTTAAGTTAAGCGAAAAATGTTCTATAAAACAAAAAGAAATATTAAAGATCATTAAATATTCTTCATCTGTGCTAGTATTTTAGTCAATAATAAAAAGAACAAAAAATTTTCAGCAGTAAAATAATTACAAACTAACTACGACCCGAAGCAAAGCTTAAAAGCTGGTTATTTTAACATCCCGTTAAATTAGTATTAAATGCAAATGCGCTTTAGGAAGATTTTATTCATAAGCGATCATCAGCTTGAAAACTTCGTAATCATTCAACGCACGTTTGCCCATTACTGCGACATATCAAAATTTGGTTTGTACATTTAAAAAAAATGCGCAGATGCGCACCATAACGATGAAGAAGGTATTCGCACTACTTTGTATCATTTAGCTTATCTTTTACACTAACTGACTTATCGTAATGCATTATTTTCTGTACAAACCAAGTAATAAGTACGAATCATTTAGATACTTATCATAAGATATGGCAGCAATACGACACGTTGTCAAACCTTTTACTCGATCATCACTTGATCGCAAAGAAAAAATTCCACATTTTATGATTTATAAATTATTCACTGACATTGCTTAATGTAGGGTTGAGTGAACTTATAACTTCTTCTGTTTGTTACTAATGCTGCCAACAATCCCTATATTCGATTTACAGTTGCTGACGCTGATTTTATTACATATTATATGTGACATATATTTTAATCCTAGAAATACCGCCTCATGAGAAGGATTTTTCCTACTATTAATGTAAGCCAAAAAAAAACAAACCCAATTTGAAAATCCCGGATACGAACATCGTGATGGTATATTCGCCCTGAACGACAGCCACTGAAAAACAAGATGTTCCTTCTGTAACATTTCAGTCAAAAATTTTGATTTAAGAGAAACATGAAAGAGATCAAAAATGTTAGCTCCAAAAAAATAAGACAATTATTTTCAGGAAAGTGATATTACGTACTGTAGAATCTCCACACAGTTTAATAATAGGAAATGTCTGGACTTGTCTGATTTCTTAATAATGCCTCTATACAAAGTTACAACGTGACCCTCAGCAATTACTTTTTCCTTTGAAACTTTTTCTAAATTCCACGCGGAACTCATAAAAAGAAATGACAAAACTCACGCAGAAAGTACATGTTGACGCCAAGATAAGCATCCCACACGACTTATTTGACATTGCATTGTTCGCAACAAAGAATTTTCTCGTGCAGGATCGAATAACTGAAACATTTTTTCCAAACTAGCAGCTTATCTAGGACCTTGTGTTATAAGCGAATAATTCCTTATTTTTTTATCCGAGAATCAGTATCATCAACTAGTCTTTCCGAACTGATATAGAGCCTAATTGGTTTAATCCTTCCAAAACAATACCCGGGAAAAGATTTGAAATATTAGTCCTTATTAACTTAAATGGACCTTGATGTATCCATTCGAAAGTCCGATTGCCAAAACCGAGCTTTGTTCTGCCCACTGAACTGACGTGATATAATTCCCAGATTCTTCCGGTATTTCAAAGAGCGTCTGTAAATAAAATTATTAGATACACTTAAAATTGCTCATTCCGCAAAGTTTCAGAAGTTGAACGCTTCAAAGAGACATGGTACCGACTAATATACATATTTACAAACATGTATTTGCACAGACTACGAATGCAACAGACATACTGTCTGACCGCGCAATAACTTCCGAGTTTGTACCGAAAAGGATATAAAATCCCATCGCGTATCATCAGCTTTAAACACAAGTCAGTGTTCTGTGTTCGATGATTAGGAATTCCACTACAGTGAATGAAATTTAAAATACGATAAACTTACAACAATCTCACCAGTAGAAGCATTCCACAGATACAAAGCATAAGTTAAGGCGACAGCAATAACATTATCACAGCTCCAATGAATCACGTTCATATCTGAAAATCACGACATTTATAATAAAAATTAAACCAATCATCTGGTAAAAATTAGTACTATTATGCGAAAACATCTTTAAGCATTATTTTTTCACCTTACAAATTAAGCAGTTCTAAAATGATCAAATCAATAGGACCGGTCATTAGTTACTTGTCTGTTAAGATCGATGTGGCATTCATCGTGTTACTCAAAATTAGGCCCAAAATTCAAAGTTAGCTGGCAATTTTTGGTAACAAAAACCATGCGTTATTTTTTATGCATTTTCAAAAGTGTGAAATGGAGGAAATAAAAGCCCCAGAAAAAAATGTAAATGGTATAGCCTTTAAATAATATGGTCAGTAAAAAAATAGACGGAAATTGAGTGTTAAAACATACAGTAATCGTCCATGAAATTTGGTGCGTCTAGGATGCGTTCTGGGCTACTAGGTATGTAACGTAGTCCCTTCCTAACACTTCCAGATGGCTTTAGAGCGCTTGATGTATAAAGTACTTTGGACTGATTCACATAACCCAGCGGCGGTAGTGGTGCTTGACCTTTTTTATAACATAGAATTCTTTCATCACTGTTTGCGTCCACATCGCTTGCTGATTTAGCTAAAAATACACAGGCAAGTAATTGTAACACTGAATAGTTAACAAAGCTATAAAACAAAAATTAGTATCACTATACGGAGCTACTGAGTTTCAAACGAAAGTGACATCGTCCTTAAAAAATGAACATGTGCTAGTAAATTAAAAAAAATGTCTAACCAAAAAGTCAACCAAAATATACCGCGCATCATTTTTATCATGTAAGCCTTTTCAGCTCTTGATGGACTGGTTGGTGCAGACGCTGACACATTTAAAAGCGAATCACTCTACAACAAATAAAAGATAAGTTAATAATAAATTCATACTACCCATTAGACATCATAAATTACCTACTGTTGTTGTTGGGCAATAAATACGCAATATAAAGCTGAGAAAGTACTTTGACTCGAAGAATAAAGATCTTTCAACTAGAGTTCACAATTCTCTAACAAACCAATAGCACTATTTTATTTCAAACCACCAGCTGCTTTTAATAGTGCTCTTAGTGATGTGAGACGCAGAACAAAAATTTTTATAGATGGCTTAACGCAAACGGAGATTAGAATTGTAATATCGAAAGCGTAAGTAATCTTAGAGATTGAAAAACCGATATGACTACGGTCTATTAAAGTTATATTAAGTGAAGTAATGCATGATCTCGATGTCAATCATTGCAAAGAAAACGTAGTCCTTACATTAAAAAGTTACAAACTGAGAATGTTAACTAACTTCAGAATTGTGATTAACAAGGCAGTGGTTTGCAAATTCAAACTGTGTTTCACTTCGATTCGGTATAAACCGATCACCACCACCAACACCGCTATAATTGGGATTTCTGGATGGTGTAAGTTCACGCTTCTTTAAACCACCTTTTGATTTGTTAAATGAAATACTTGAATTATGACTTGGAGTTTTCTGTGACATTGAACGATTTTCTCTGAAAGCGAGAAAATGTAAGTTAAAATTGTGGTATCACCTTTCGTAGAATTTATATACAAATGCTAAAAAAATTTGAACTTCGTAAACACACATTTTCCACGAACATAACACCTCACGAACTTCGTTCCACGAACGTAGAAAGTAAGTTTTCTGGAACCCCAGATATGATCTCTGATTTGGTTTTAGTAGGATAATTATCTGAGGTCATGCTGCATGACACTAATGCAGAATTTTAATGATTTGCAACAAATCATCATCTGCTTCCTTCATGTTCCTTACGACTTATCAGCCAAGTAAGTAACTTACTTCTTAGCACTGTTCGGAGTTTTAGTGCTACTTGTTCGTGAATTATCATTTTGGTGGCGCCGTGGCGTCCTGTTAGTTGAATCTTTAAATGGCATTTTGTTATGAAGACCAGTAATATGTTAGCAAAGACCTGAAAAGGACAACAATCTATCACACCATAGTTACGCTATCACTAGTCATGAAGTTCTGCAGTAAGACATTGTGAATTCAAAAATATCTCATTCTCAGATGAATCAAATCTACGCAGTAAAGCTCCAAACATCGTGAACACGTAACTTTCGCTATTAGTTTTACCAACCTTCCCAAATCTACCCCTAATTTCGACAACGAAAATTTGCGGTATTTATTGAGATATGAAGACTTTTACATTACAAACTACATAACGAAGGAAAATCTCTCACTGATTCAACAGACGAGGGAAAATATTGCTTGTATGTCTAATCAGCAGCAATGACCTCTCGCTGGATTATTTAGCGCTCTACATTTTTATATAAAAACGTTAAAAAAGTAATTTCGTTTCTGACAAACAATGTCAAAATCCGATCAATTAATAAAAGTTTTATTTCTACCAACAACAAGCCCAAATGTGGACAATATGAAGCATAAACAGATACCAGCGGTATTTCATGGAAGTGGCGATTTCAGATGCAACATATGCATTCAAGTTATTACATCACAAGAATAACAACAACTTGAGTTCATAATGAAGCTGAAGACAAACTGAATGAGCCACTAAAATCAAGTTCGTTAAAATTCACCCATCAACTAGAATTCTCCGTATAAAGAACTCAAAGCATAAAACAACATAAAATGGTGAAACATTCTGCACTCAACTGATTTAACCTCGAATTTGTGAATTTTAGTTTAGAGAATTTATTGTCAACTAGTCTAACAATTTCTCAAGTTAGAGTATTTTGAATGCAACAAAATTTCTATACTCAGAATTGGAAGCCAAATGTTCATTTAAACAAAAATCAAATAATCAAGAAAGGATAAAGTTATTGTTCAACATAAAAAAGTAAGAGAATAAGAAATTTTAGTCATGAAATTCGTATACAGAAATCTAATATTACTAAACCAACCAATATCATTTTCCAGAACATTCAAGAAAATAGGTTATCTTCTTTGCAAGATTACAAACTCATTTAAAACTTTAAAAATTATACCAATAATTGCTAATATCATAATCATAATCACCGGATTACTTGACAAAACTTAACAGCCACTACACCGCATTGTGACAGCATTTCAATAAACTTCAATAAAGTTATTTTTTAATATAAGGCTTTCAGAACTCTTCATATCAAGGTACATCTGGTGCTTGTATATGAACAAAATAAATTCCGAATAACGAATAAAAACTAAATTACTAAAAACTCTTCTAACCCAACAATTGAGCAAGATATACGAAATGGATATTGGGATCAGCTCAGCATTCCATCTCCCTTTCACTGCTATTACTGTCACCTTCATTACTATCATCATCATTATCACCATCTTCATGATCATTATCATTTATGTCTTGATTATCTTCGAGATTCGAATCTATTTTTCCTTCCCCACTTTCATCGTCTGTAATAATCATATCCTTCATCTTCGCAAGAAGCCATAATTTTTCTCACACTAATAAAATTTGATCAATTTTACAACAAAGAAACACTTACCAGATGAGAAGTGACTTCCACCAGATCCAACTTCATCATCATCCCACCATTTCTCCACGCTTTCAATACTTTCTTCATCATCGTCCAGATCATTCGCCTCATCTGACGTTTCTGATATGTCACCATCATCTGAGATAAAAAAAATCCAGTAAATTTAGGAACAGGGTATGCTGAACACTTCATCTGAGAATTCTACATCTCTCAGGATTAGAAACATAAAGAAATCGCAATCAAGTCAACAAATATTCAAAAACGCACTGAAAAATTTAGGTAACGGCAGGGAATAGCAGAACGCAAGTTGGGACCATGAATAAGACGGGCTTAAAATGGAACCCCACAGCAAAAAAAAGAAAAGTTGGACCAAGTGCCCCAAAAAATTTAAATCAGGAATATTGCGCTTCATTATTTTCGAAAAATTCAACGACTCGCATTGACCTTCAAAAGAAATATTTGGCTGCTGCGACACAAACATCTGAGGGCACATGCGACGACTAATTTGCTCGTTAATCAAAGAAAGTTTTCCATTGACTTGCAGTAGTTCAGCCATATTTGACGCCCTTTTACTAAACCAACCAAGTAATGATGACAAGTCCTCTTTTAAAGTACCAATCTAAAAATTATTCCTTTAAAGAACTCATTTACTTCCTTGTCATAATATAATCACGCCATAATGGTGTGAAGTATGCTGTGCTCTGCTCCAGCAGAAAGAAGTTTGTCATTTCTGATAACTTTTCTTACACTCGAGATCACCATATACTACAAGATCTGAATGTATAAAATGAGATCCTATATACACTATTCCTCAGCAAAGGACAAATAACATTATGATACTAAATTATTAAATTATTAGTCCGAAACTTACTGTACAGAGATAAGCCATATGCTTAGACAAAATACACTGTAACCATCTCATCCAACAACTTCTGAAAACCGATCCATGAATTTAGGAATACCAAAATTATGATGTGTGGTAAAACGCAAAAACTAGTTTTGTTACAATAATTCCTAGAAAACAGAATGATTTTGTGCTATTAGTGCATAAACTTAGTAATGAACAACCATACTCAAAATGTCTGCGATTTCTGCAACGGTACTCAATTTCTTTAAGTAAAGGTATAATTTGTGCAGCTGGTAAATCATTCAATGTTGCTGATATTGTCTGCATATCTGATTTCAACAATACTGCATCAATTTTTTCAGCATCACTGCTCGTCAAACCTTGATTCAAAATTACTGCTAAACTTTCCCCATTCGTACTTGTTAAATCCATTACCTAGAAAAAGCTATGAATTTGAATTATCATAAAAGTCTCACGGCTCTAATTATTTCCTTTAATCCATAACCATAAAAATATCAATCAATGTCTCTCAATAATAAGTCTCAATTTCGAAGGAATTAAACTCAATACTATGCATTTTCAGCGGTCAGTACCCCACAGAAAACCGTGCACAGGTTGGTAACAGCACGTTACTCATTGCAAATATTTTGGGAAGAGATGGAACGAAATACATAAACTTTGCCACGAAATTGAATTAATAAATAACAAACTGTAGCGTCTTTCTCTGTGTAGGTATTCGATGTACTCGCTTTTTCAGCCACACCAAAATCATGTAAATTTTCGTTGACAAAGCCCACATCATCCATGTTTGAACTCTTATGATTATCACTAAATACATAAAGTGATTTAATAGAACTCGGATAAAACTTATTTTAAAACCATTCATTTAATGGTTTTTTTAAAAAAAAAGATCAAAGCTACGTTGCATGCATCTGTTGTCAGACAAAGTTTTATGATTTTGTAATTACCATTACACCGAACCTGACCTCTTTTTAACAAAGAGATTCAACCTCCGCGCAAGGCAGTAACAAAGTACTGCTGCAAGCATTTCGACTAGAACATGGATTTCAGCTTGGAAATCGAAGCAAAATGAAAGCAACATTAACCTTTCATCGGCCATCTTTCTCCTTTGTTTTAAAGGCACATCTTTCAGACTTGTTTTTGGTGACTTCTTTGGTAAAATCACTTCATGATTTTCCTGCAACTATCTTGAATATTTCATGCAATTTTGACTTTTAAAGAAATTTATCGAATTAGCAGTACTAGGGACTGCCAAAACACAATGGAAAATTAAAACAAATTAAACGGTGACCACACCACCGACATTACTTAATTGCAATTAGATACTACTGGCTCATATCATTGGAAAGATAATGTAATTCCCATATTCCAGAATGTTAGTATTCGACAAATTTTAATTCACTATCAAAAAGAATGAATTTTAAAATTATTACCCTTTTATTATTAACAGCAATTTCTCCATCTTCGCTGTAATTCCTTACATCATTATCATCCACCTTGATCTTTTTCTTACTGACCACACCACCATTACAGTGTCTTGCCTCTTTAGCTCCTGATAAACGACGACTTCTTCTCAACATCTGCCAACAGTTTACCGGTATTACGTCTACAATTAAGATGTAAAAATTTAAGCATCTATAGCGCTATTGTCACTTTCTGATAAAATTGAACGCAAAACAGTGTTTACCTATTAAGATGATTAAATTGTATATTTTTAGTTGATGTCAAAACGATCAGTTAGTCCATTCAATCTATTATTATCACCAATGATATTATCCTATAATCATAAAAATTATGTACTATTTAAATCAATGCAAGAAAAAGAGAAGATCGAAATTCCTGTGACTCCGCATAACTACCATAATACCATAAAACTACATCAATACTTATTCAAATAACGTCAGGTGACAATTCCTATTAATGCACAACACCACCACACACGCAAACACATCTGCCAATAGCACAGAAAACGCGCGGGCCTACCCTATTTTGAGACATAGACAGTTTTTACGCTGTATCATTCTGCAAACAATCGCTTTAGAACTATCGAATTTCGAGCTCAATGAGTTGATGTACTATAAGAATCTGGAAATTATCGCCTCGGGAACCTTGGAGAGATGAGTGGCGCATTTGGACTGATGTGATACATTTCATTATTTCAGTTATTTGTGCATTCTGACTTTTATTCTGACGTTTAAGTTGTTCAGCTGTTGGAACTCATTCCTGAAAAGAATTGAAGTGGTTGAATGGTTGCTATTAAATTGTCAAATTTAAAAAATTATTCAAGTGTTCGAATTATTAAGATATGTATTCAAGTCGTTTGATTAATTCAATTAATTTAGATACTCAATATGTGCATATATAGACTTAAATGGGAATGAAGTGCAGGATCCTTAAGTAATTAAATATAATAAAGATAAGTGTTAGGTAAATCTAATTTAATGTGAACATTTCATGTTTGATTTGCAGTTTAAGTTGATAAGTTTATAAATTTGTTTATTCTTTAATTGAACTATAAACAACTTTATTTATCCAGCAGTTTCATTCTTCCTGAGTAAACGTACCGATTGTTCGTTTCCTTCACTTTTCTTTCATCCTTTCTTTTCTTCTCCCTCTCACTTCTCCTTTATCATCAATCTCTCCCTTAGAAACTTGTTATGAGTTATATGATTCATCGTTTGATATTAACGTATAACACTTCTGAATCATTATGCTGTGGCTTCTTATTACATCCACTTTCTTCATATATTTCTGTACCTGAGTAATTGGTAGTGAAATTTATTTTCACTTACAATTTTGAATTTTAAATATTTGTCTTTAGCAGCAGTATAGTTTCTAAAACTCGAAATTTCAGCACAGTCCTTGTTTAACTGCTTGAACGATAGATGTAATCATTTATTTGTTCCAAGTAAGTGGTTGAACTGGTCAGGACATATAATCTGTCGGCCACCAATACATCAAACTAACCTATCTTCCAGGGAATATATCTCATATTACTCTAAGATTCATCTTTACATATGCTTGCCGATAATTTAGGCTTTTTTGTTCTTTTCAACTCTCAGATATGTAATTGAAAAATAGCATTATGAGAGAACTTGCCATTGAAAATTGCTCATCGTCAGTTATTAATTGTTTGTCTTTGAAATGCGATAATTCGGGTAGCAAATGATTTCAAAATTTCATACATCCACTTAATCCACTTCATTTATGCATATAATATTTATCATGCTGTAACTTGTTGATGACAACAATCCTTATCATTTTGGCGATCAGCAATGACTTCAGAAAGGAATGAAAGATGTTTACAATTATCGTTTCAGAGTTGGTATTAGGTTAGGCATAAGTTCTTACTTCATTTACAATCAAAGAAATGAGCTGAAATATGTAAGCGGTCAACAAGTTTTGCTTTATTCTCTGTGAAATCTATCAAGACAAACAGATAACAGTTCGACACAAAAATCTGAATTCCCATTTAATTTCTGGGTTATATTTTTTTTCTGCTCAATGATTGGACTTTTTAGAAGCAACGAAAAAAAAAGGTTGCAATGACAATTTAAGCAACTTAAGGAATTGTCAGGTGTTGGATAAAACTTATGCGGAAATTGATGGAGTATGTAGATGCAGTATGATGGAGAATTCTGCGACATGTGTGTCACAAAACTGTGCAATACTGCCATAACTACTGCTTCTTCCCTTATCATTACTGTCATATTGCCGCTATTACCTACGTTAAATGTTACCGTATACGTGTGTAGTCATAAGAACTTGCGTATTTTCATGCTGACACATAAGTGATAAATAATTATGATTCATTGTACCGTAATAGATTTTCGCCTTAAAATTTGGCTGAACACTTTTTAATATTGAATATTTCCAGAAAAATTGATTGAGAATTTCAAAAGTAAGAGAAGTATTGTGTTTGATTGTTTTAGGGACCTGTATTAGACGATATTTCATTCATATGTTGAAGTTTTACAATATTAAACTTTTTAATTTGACAGGAAAAGAAAATCACGGCAATAACTGTTCATTTATATTAAAGCAAGCAATAATAACAATAACAAGAACCGGAAAACTGTCATCAAGGATCGCTATAAATCAATATTATCATTATTGGGAACCATGTATGTATAAACAGCATTCACAAATAAATAAAGAATAAAATGGATGAATCGAATTGACTAGAGAATTTAAAGCTAAAAAGATGGCAAAGAGAATAATTGGCATATGATCTGATTTGCAAAACAAATGAATTCGAAAGATTGAAATCGCTTTACTTATAATTTTAACCCTTCATAGTCCAAGTGATCACTTAAATTCTTACTTACAGGAATACTGTTAACATTCTTCCAGAATACTTAGGTAGGCTGAATAAACCAAAGAAAAAAAAATCCTAATATTCAACTTGTTTGTAATTAAAATTATTATTGAACTATATAATGTGATACATTTAATCTATCAGTACAAAAACACTAGCTAAAATTCGACGTTTTAAAAGCTTCTTTCAATTATTAACTAAAGTTAAACATAAGTGAAGCATTAACAGTGAAGGAATTACTGTCGCCGTAAAAAGACATGATTTTGCGGCTATTAAAACGCATAGCCTTGAGCAATGTAAATTGTACAATCAGTAAATGAAGTCTTAGGAAGGAATAACTTGATTGGAAAAAAAAGATGTAATTTAATAAATTAAGCAGAAAACGAATAAAACTTAATTCCGTTTATTTACCAGTAAAATGTTGATATCAACACTTCTAAGCTATCAATTCTTCAACGTTGCCCCTTCATATAAACATGTCTAACCGTAAAAGCATGATTTTGAATCTATTATTTCAGGACTTCAAATAATTTTGAAAACTACAGCAAGGTATTTTCCATTAACATTGCATTAGGTGAGATGTAATAGCTTTATAGAGCAAAAATTGCCTTCGAAAAATTGAACAAAAAAGTTTTGAAAATTATAAGTAAGAAATAAAAGTAAAACTAAAACAAAAAGAGATCATTGCGAAATTGCAATCAAATTCTATTTGCAGGGAAATTTCCATATTTTACCGAGAAGCTTGAAAATTAAGGAAAATCTAAGATAATATGCTTTTCACGAGTTTTGTAGGACGGATAGAGACCTTTTTTACCAGTTCGTCTGTTAATACCCTTCGAGAAGCCATCCCAATGATTACCAGCAACTCCAATAATATCACCAATTTCCAGATCAATTTCATTATCGTTCTCCGCGCTATACGACTCCACTACTATTTGTTCGTGAGCTAAAATTTATATTTTCCAATTTGTTTAAATGCTTTGTTCAACATACAGTTGTATAGCTATCACAAAAATGTACATTAAACGATTAGAGAACTTTAGGTAAGCATACATTCATACAAACGGAGGAGATACATATTTTTAAAACATTGTTAAATTCTCCCATTAACCTATAACTCCTCTTTCAATGTGAATCAAGCATTTTCAACTGTAAATATGATTATCTAGCACTGGCTTCTGACACTGTAAAAAAAAATTCACCTTGTTGACCACCAAAGTAGTAAATATCATCTAAGGAGTGAAATCGATCACCTGCATCACCAAAACGAACTTGCATTAACTCGTAACCCATACGACAAACCTGTGAACTGAATGTGCAGACAAGATATACACATCTGAAACACAACTAATAATAAGCGATAAAGAAAAAAAGATCGCCTTTGATATGCATAAGTTTCCTCATCTGTATAATAGTAGTATTATGATCTAAACTAGTAAGCCATATGAATTTAGATTTGTAATTTAAACTCATTCAAATCCTACCTTGACAGTTATCAGTAGCCGATATTGCAATTTTTAAAACTCCTTAGTAGGCAAAAAAAACTGTAAATCACTCAACCTTTCGTCAATAAATATATTTCATTTTCGTTTTTTAATTTTCTCACCGTAAATATAGGAAACTAAGGTACCATTAATTTATCAAATTCAAGAGTAAAAAACTGACGAAAACATACCTCGATAATAATTCGATATCAATCACAATACCAACTAATGATTCTATAGTGTAGCGGGAGTGAACTTGAGCCGTATTTGATATTTTTGGATCACCATATACCTCGTAATTTGGATATCTGAAACTTTCATATTAGTTAATTTTAATTTTAATTCAAGGTAATTTTAATTCACCATGACTCAATCGAAATTAATTTACTTTAGCATACTCCAACTCATCCATCCTATTTAGCGAAGAATAATTTGATTTTTTTTTGTCGTCTACTTCAACAATACCTTTCACATGCACGGATATACCTTTTGCTTGATTTGGTTTACCAATCCATAAAATCATTTTATTGTGCTATCATTAAAATAATTGCTATCAATACAGTTAATGAAACTAAAAAGATCATAGAAAGAGAACAAGCAACGAACTTCATTGTGACTTCATCGAAAACTTCTGGATCATCAGTTGCAACATAAATTCGCCTCTTAATCCATGACCGTGTACGATATTCTTCGATTCGGAACCAATCTTCTGTCCATTTCATGTACTCATTCAAATCATGAAAAGATGCCTCCGTATGAACTTTGTCCGTTCGACGGATTTGCAAACCAACGATTGGTCCTTAAAATTAAAAAAAAAAAACTTGCCAAAATATCACAGTGTTTTTTTTCATCCCTTTCTCTCACACTATTCAACGGATCAACTTCAAATCTACGATTTATGACAGCAGACTAGCAAATAATGCCATCTACATACAAATCCTAAAATAATATGTTTGAATTTTATTCACTGATCTATCCATCTGGTTATATAACGCCTATCTAATGGAAAAAGACTTTTATTATTGATTGATGAGTACTAAAAGTTTTTCGAAATCGTATTCCATCCCAACTCATAAGTAATACAAAACAATTCAAAATTTATTCTTATGCAATTATCAAACCTCTATCAAACGGCACTTTCTTTACAGCCTGATTAATTTCCTTTGCAAATAATGCCGATGGACGCATTAGATATCGTATGAACTGTAAATAAATTTTATCCATTTCATTTAATAATTCGCTGTCAAAATAACGCTCAAGCGGTGATTCATACAAACTATACTGTTTATTATGAAGTTGATTCACCATATTTTGAATACAACAAAACCTTCGAACCTCGACCAGATCAACTTCATACTAATCTAATTCTCATTAAATCATAAAATTTAATCCCATTAAATAAACAAAAAAAAAACAGATGAGCAAAATAACCTTTCAAATCAATAATAATAAATTCAAAAAATGTTGGATTATTTAAGTTATACTGCAGATAATCAACTAATATTGATTAGACGAGATGAGACCAAATTTCTAAGGTGTAAAATGATTATCGAATTTTTGGAGCATATCACTGTTTCCTATTAAAAAAATAAACCTGTGAAATGAAGAACACCGGAGAATTGGAGTGCAGCTTTATTAGCTCATCACTATATGACCGTGGAATAGCAAGTGGAAGATAGGGTGGCCGATGAGAGAGTGAATCAATAATCGGTAATTTTACTATCCGTTTTTTCCAGTACTGTTTGTCAATACCCCAATCATAAGCATGTTCATTAGGCTGAAAAATCAATTTTTAAAGAATATTCAAAAATTTAAAAATATCGTAATCGTAAAAGAAATGAAATCTCCCGGTGATATCACTTTTTAGCATATAATAATAATTAATTAGGTCTCATTTCATACCTTAACATTAAAATTGTTCACTCTTTATATCGAAGCCAATATAGTAAACAAACGGCCTCAAGTAAGTAAAGGAAATTAGAAAGATCAATGATGAAAAGTGAAAGCTATTTAGATCAATGATTTTACATATATCCGAAATAAAAACGGTATTTAAAAATTCTTTCTCTTTTAAACCTTAACCTTGAAAATTTCAGAAAATGAACATTTAGTAATTGGAAGGAAAGCAGTAGCCCAGCCGTTTGAGGCATAATTCCACGTACGACCATCATCCGTTAAGACGAGTGTACGATTTGAGCCATATGCAACGATAAAACAATACGTAACGTGATGCAGCTGGCAACCGAAACCACATTGCTTATTCAAGTCACATGTTAAAATTCTGCAATTTTACTGAAATTTTAAAAAGCATCCAACAGAAATAAGATAAATGCATAAAACATCTCACCATATCAAATCAACTATAAAAAAGTTTGCAATTGAAGATTACTTCGAAATTAGGGAGGAGGTATAGCATGTTCACCTGTATATACAATAAATAACCACTACTACTTTTGTTTATCAGCAATTGCGAATATTGGAAAAGCTAAACATGCTTCAAATCTATCTTTGTATTTACTAAATTTATCGCTAAAAAAATTCGACACAAATTCGGGATTTCTTCTACAAATTTATTTGTTTTGAAATTCAACTCGATGGAATACTTAAGTTCGGTCAAGTCGTATTAATCACTTTAGATATTATATGAACTGCTTGTATAAAAGGATGAAATTAATGAATATGTAACTACACGCACCTTACAGCTTTACAATCGTCAGGATTTTGCATTTTATCAAAATGTTTCCGGAATGTTGCCGAAATATTTGCAAGTGCATTTGTTCGCCAACTTTCCGCTGAGTCAACATTTCTGAATGCTGCTGCTTGACCAAGCAAAGAAAGCAACTGCAAAAGATTATTCTAAATAACTTTCTTTTTTTTCAGAAAAATAACAGAGAAAAGGTATTCTACCTGATTCCGTGTATGATTTATGAATATAGAATCGCTGTTGTGAATTGATGTAAGTTGACCGTTGAGGTAATAATAAAGCTCCCATATCGAATTGTGCAACTCACGTCTCGCTATCTAAAAAAATATTTCCATTCAATAAATATTCATTGAATATCACTTAAAGATTAAAAATAATTTTTTTCTTACAATTGCTACAATATTAGCAGATGAGAAATCACACTTGGCAATCGAATATTAGTTAGTATTACTTAGTTGTTTCTGTTAACATTCCTCTACAAATATCGTAAATTTAACTAATAGGAGTAACAACTTAATTAGCATAAAAGAATCAAATTTCTGCTATATCTTTGAAAACTAAATCTGCCAGTATCATAAATCAAATTATGTGGACAAATTGAGTTGCCAGAGAGAGTTTAAAAAAAGGAAAGAAAAAGGAAATGAAAAGCATATAGAGAAGTAATAAGCAAATTAAAAATTAAAAGGGTATAGAGTAGGAAACAAGGGAAACAAGGAAACAAGGAGCAATAAAAATTTTGCTTTCAATTTTCCACTGTTTAATGTAGCAGATAAATTTGAATGTCAAAAGTAGCACAAGTACTTACTTCATGTTTCATTGAAAAGCCATTCAATGATGACAGAAGCAAAGTTTCATTCTTTTCTTTATTAACCCATTCTTCCTGTTTCAATTGTTTCTTTATTTTTGCATAATCATCTTGCTTCACCTCAATCAACTTCTTCTTTTTTCGCACATTTACACCTTTTAACAATTTACGAAGTTCTTCATTTTCATCCTTTAGTTCTGCTAAATCCAATAAAGCTCGCTCATAATTTAAAGCTAATGTTTGCTGCTCATTACTAATATCCTTTCCTGAAATATATTTCGTATATAATATCCTTTAATTAATATTTAGTATATAATACCCATTTCATTAATATTCTTTCCTAAAATGTATTCAGTATTGCAGTCAAACAGAAGGATGAAAGATTGCTTTAACAGAAAACAAAAGAGATACAATAGAATTTAGCAGTAGTGCTAGTCATATAACCATTTTCTGCTTTTTCAAACAAATGGATCAAAAATTTTGAAATTTAATAAAATTCATTATTCTTTTCTCTGATATGCAAAATATTACATATACATGCTTTTATCATTCTTTTCAATACAATAAATGAAGCGAGAAACCTTTTGATTGCAAACCGTACAGACTGAATGAAAGATAAAAAAAGATTGATAACCAAATGATCACTGCAGCAATTAAAATACAATGCATAGAACATGGACATATTACACGTCGAATTTTGTTCATGTTGTTTCGCATGAATACCTATAAATAAATTTTTATGAAATTAATAAATAATATAAACTTAATATTAGTAAATAACATATGAAATTAATAAATAATATATGAAATTAACAAATAATATAATAATATAAAATAATTAATAAATATTCATATATTTGATATAATCGAAAAAACTACGAATTGCCTAATTTAATTAAGTGCAATTATCGTAAAAAAAAAGTCCATTTAAAAAACGTAAATGTAAAATTATTGCTACAGCAATTGAAATATAAAATATTATTAGACAGTAGTAATAGTTCAAGTAAAGATTAAGTATTAGAGTAGTATACAAAGTAATAAACTTACAAAATCCAACTCGTCATTGCTAATGTATGCTTGAAATTAGAAATATTTTATAGACAACTATTAGCCAATAATCTGAAAAATTATTCATTTTTACTTAATTTATTCATTTTTATGCAAATTAATAACAAATGGAATCTCATAATACCTTTTCTTTTTTTTTTTACTTATTTCATTTTCTTTCATAATAAGATGAATGAAGACAGCACCTTTCTTTCTTACTTTCTTTCTATCATAAAAAGATTAAACTCAGGTAAATCGATTAGAATAAGTAAGCAGATGATTTGTTTTTTCAAAGATTGTAAAATATTTATTACAAATAATAGATAAATCTATTACAGAGAAAGGGAAAGAGAGAAAGAGAGCAAAGGATGCTTTTTTTACCTAACAATGACTTTTTGTTTTCTACTCTTGTGCTACATCTAATTATTTATGCTAATATAAAAATAGCATCAATTCTAAACTTTGTTTCGTTCAAAGCTACAAATTATTATGCATGACGATATTTACATGTTCTTCATACATACTATAATACTATAATGTAATACTATAATTCATACTATAATGATTTCAAATTTTTTTTCCTCAAATTTTCAATTAGTTAAAAGTTTGTGGAATAAGTTCAAAGAAAACAATTAGCAGAGAAATAGCAGTAGATGAGGTGAGGTAAACAAAAATTGAAAATTTTCATTCATTTGCTTCTATCAAATAAACAGTGGTGAAACAAGGGAAGACTATTGTTACTGTTAATTTCAAAATATACAGGAAGAGGAGGGGAAGGAGGAGATGCACGGGGGAGGAGGGGAGAAAGGAAGTAAGTAATGAGGGATTATACATTAATAATAACAGTTATTTGTTATTATAAAATTTTTAAATGATTTAAACAAATTAAATTCATTCCTTTGTACATCACTTTTTTTGAGAATTTAATGATAGCATGAAAAGAGCCATTTTTTTCCTTTCCACTATTTGAAGATATGAAGTTGAAGAAAAATTTTTTTTTAATACAAATCAAAATTAATCTCTTTAAGCTGATTATTCATAGTTTAAATAAATTATCCGAATTTAAATATTTAAAAATGAAAAAATACATTGCTCAAAAATATTTTATTCGCACTAAAAATTTATAGCAATATTTTCATTCTAAAAATTTAGCATTAAATAAATGTTGGAGTAAGAAAAAAAAAGATGCAATCCGACAAGCACTGTTGAATATTTGCAATGTTAAATTATTTTGTATCAAAAAAGAAAATGATAACGAATGTAAACTGTGATAGTGCTGACAAGAGATGAAAGATTATATAATCTTGACATTTTTAAATAGAGAATTTAACAACGATCAAACATATAGTAGTTAGTTTATTGTTTATCATTAATGAAAGTGCTTATAAATATTATTTGAAATTTTCTTCGAAATTGATAACAAATTAGTTACATGAAATACGTAGTAAATAACTTATCAATTTAAGTGAAAACTCATTTCGATTCTAATAATGAATGTGAAGTTATGATAGTATAAACGTGAAGTTGTAGACTTAATTTTTACGATAAGTTTTCAACGTGTAAATCTTAATGAATTTTATTTCACTCATAAAATCTATTTGAAATTAATCGCAGTGTAAGTAAGTGTAAGTAAAAAGCATTTACTACATACATATAAATAGTTGTACAAAAAAAAGTTTGAGATTTATTTCAGTACTATCACTAATAATTACACAGTGTATCATTTAGTTACGATCAGATAATACACTAATCTCCAAATTCATCATTTCTTTCTTTCCTTGCACTGATAAAATCTAAAAGTTAGCTGAATAGCTAACTTTAAAAGATATGTGCTAAATAAATTTATTCATTTAACAAGTAATTTATTTAATATTTAAAATTAAAAAAAAAAACAGCTACATTATTATAGTAGCTACTTTTAAGAAACTAAAGACTATGCTAATTAGTTCAGTTTTGAAAAAATTTCACACTAAAATTCAATTAAATATTATGGATTTAAATTAATACCTTAAATTACAAATCATAAATAAAAGGTGTAATTTGTCTTTTTTTTCTCTTGAAAATAATTAAAATGAAGAAAATTAGCACATTATTTATGGTATGATAGGGATATGATCAGAAAAAAAAAACCGCATTCATGCATATTTTACTAACTTAGCTTACTGCATTAGCTAAAACGTTCAATTTTGTGGTAGGAAAGAAGTGAAATGGGTAGATGCAAAAGCTTTGGTGCGGCTATACAGGAGAAGGCAACAACTCTTCTGCTCTCTCAGTGTTAAATGTTGAAGGTGACGGTGATATGACGCGCGTTAACAACCAGCTGTTTCTCGCTTAACACTACTACGCCCAACAACTCTCCTCAACAAGCGAGGATCGGAAACGAGGATGGCAATCTCACAAACAACTCTGATCTTTTCCCAATGTGTATTGCAGTAACTAGCAGAAAATCAGGAAGCAATTTATTTTCTCTTTATAGCCAAAAAAAAAAAATTTCATTCCATCTGTAAAAATTCATATAACAACATATGTGTAATAATAATAGTTTCTTATATTAAACGTATTAAACGTATAAAGATTAAACGTAACGTATATTTGCCCATAGATATATGAAAAAAATAAAAAATAAAAAAAAAACTCAACCGTCCAACAGCAATGTAATAATGAAAATGGGCAAACCCTGCTGGACCCATACAACATATATGACAAGCATTGTGATGCAAGTGATACTATTCAAAAAGAAAAAGAAAAAAACACCAACGATCACATTTCATTCATACAAATTTTGCGGTTTAAAATATCTTATATTTTTATAAAATATACCTTTTAATGCTATATTTTATATTAAATATTGATAATTAAAAAAAAATATTTTCCTATCTAAAGATCATTTATTAGCTTAAAAATTTACTGCTTAATTTTGAAAAACATGTCTAAAGATTAGGGAATTATAGAAGAAGTATACACTATCATATGAAAATAATCCTCAATTTTTAATTACAATAAAGAATTTTCCACGTTATGAAAATTTTTCAAATGTATGTAATACGTAATAGGCAATTAAAATAAGAGCTTAATAGTGATAGAATGAGTACAGCTGACTGTAATGCAAATACACTATCAAAGTAGTGAAATATGATCTCAGCTTGTTAAAGTTATTTATTTGTCTGTTGAAGTTTTAATAGATCTAATTAAAAATAATGTAAATCATTTATTAAAGGAAAAAAAGAAGTATACTCAAAACACTAAACTATACCTGACATACGTAGTTGTTACAGTTTATAGTTTTGCAACATACACGAAAATTTCCTATTCACTATAAAATATATGTTTAATGAAATTAAAAAGCAAAAAAAAATTAAACAAAATCAAACCCTATATTTGTTGTTGTTTCATTCGTTATCACTGATGAGTAAGAAGAACGATAGCAGCTTGAGTAGTACCAAGTGAAATTGGATAATGTTGTTTTAGATATGCTGACATTTTTAGCATATTGTTTAACGATGATAAATGTGCAGTCGAGATCAGTAGTATTGCTGTCGAAATATGACTATTACCATCATTGCTACAGCTATAAATTAAAAGTATCATTAATGGAAAGAAAAATTATTATCATTGTTTAACTCAATATGGTTGCTTTCATTTCATAGTTTTAGAGCAGTGATGCACAACCTAATTTAGCAATTACGATCACTGTGACTTGTTACACTATTGCTATATAGACTAAAATTAAAGAAATAAAAAACATAAATTAAGGTAACTATGTTTTGCGTATTTCAAGAAGTTCAAAAAAGTACTAATACCTCCTATGAACAAATAATGGAGAATTGAGAATGAACAGCTGATTAAATAAAAACTTCAAAATTCCTCTCATCCTCATCTAAGTCACCTCTTTGCAATACAATTATTCATCATCACCACATAAAATCAATCATTCATCTTCCAAGCAAACAACAAATGATATAATAAATGAGAAGAAATTGAAAATACATGGTAAATTAATTACCTCTGGTGAAAAAAGATTAACGACAGTCATTTTGGCATGCTAACGCTAACCAACTCAAAACTTAATTCGTAAGTTAAGTAATATATCTACTCTTCAATCTAACACTTTTGCACTATGTAATTAAAGGAATTGCGAATAGTCGTTGCCTTAGTCCGACTCATATCGATCTCCCATATGTAACAATCGCTACAGACAGAGCCCAATAAGCTTGCTTGCCTACTCTGCATTTTGCTTCACTCTTAAATTCTCCTTCAATATAGCTTAAAAAATCGGAGGACTACGGATAGCTCTTTCTCTTTCAAACAATTCATTCAGCTTTTGAATTATTGAAACTCTTAAAAAGTCCTACCAATTTTGTTGGCGTTTTTTTCTTATTATGTTTTCACTTTCTTATTCTTTAATTTTATTTTTGCTGCTAATGATCTCATATAAGAAATCATGTGATTGGTCTCAAGACTAATAACATAAGCTATTTCAAGACTCCTCTACGTCGAAAATTGATTTGGACGAACAAATATATAAAACTTTCATGCTTTATTATACTTAGTGCAATGGGAAGCGTAATTGCCAAATTTAGATATGAACCGAAAAGTCTCGCATTATCAACAGTAAGACCATTAGTTTATTCATCTGTAAGTCAAATCTGATCTTCCCTAAATTTCATAAAGTTTGAAGAGAAAAAAAAATGAAGAAATGTACTTTGAGAAGATGTCACAAATACGTTGCAAGATCTGCAAGGCAGCCTGATCCGTTGCACAGCGCTGACCAAACGGAATATCTGATATAATGTGATCAACCGCTTCATATTTCAAACAGTCTAAATTAACACACTGGTTATAAGGAAAACCATCATTAGCATGAAAATATTTTGAATTTGAAATATACCATAAATAAAAAGCAATTTCATATTTTGAACTAGCTTACCTAACGTGGAAACTATTAGGGAAAACATTTGTTGAATGCCGAATCGTGGGGAAACATATAATAGCAGGCATTGATTAAATTACTTGAACATGACCCTCTTAAATAATTCATCTAATTATAAGTGATTAAAGCTATTAGAAAAACCTAATGACAGTAGGGTCAAAGCAGAATGGTTGAGTATCAGATATCCTGCATTTCCTTCCAGTAATTATGGATAGTGCAACGAGCAACGGACACAAGAATGTCATAAAATTTTACCACTAAATAGATCCATATGAAGTAAGTCGATCGATGGCTCTGCATTATCACTTTTTCGTAAATAATCCACATTTTTCAATGATTGTTGTAAAGCATCCCAAGATAAATCGATACCCAAAAGGAAAACCTAAAGATACTAAGATTCTAAAAATTAACATGAGTTATCATTTATATGGAAATGGAAAATCTATGTAAGGGATGAGATAAAAAAAAGCCAACAAATTCGCTTTTTATTCTTAATGTTTAAAACAATAATCTTCTAGTAGAGTTGAGTAGGAAGAATTTATAAATGATGAATTATAAGGACTGAGTTTTTCAGGAAATTATTTCTTGTAAAAAAAAATTATCCTTCCGAAATGACAATTTCAAAAATAAAACTTTTTAATTTAATATTTTTTTCAAGAAACTGATACTATAGCTTCCCCTATCCTGAAAATCATGTGCAGCTTGCAGCAAAATGGAAGAAGAACCACAAGTCAGATCGGCAACAATATCACCATCTTGAATGTTCGCTATAGATAACATTGCATCTACAACAGTTGAACGCAATGAATTGTTCAGCAAATAACGTCGCTGAGATAAGCGTTCTCTGCAATTTGATGAGCAGTGTAATAAAAATTCTGCAGTGTAATAAAAATTCCTACATGTTCATCATCACTGAAAAATATTAACTATGAAAGCAAATCTCATACCTATGATGTTAACTTTATGCAACATTTACCATGTGTTACTCAGAAATACTTTCTAAAAGAAGCAAGGAAGCATTTTGAACTGAAATCATTATATCTAAAATATCTAAAAATAGCAAAATGTTAGGAATTACATTCTTTTATTTTTCAAAGACATTTTGTAATGATACTAAACTAACCGAGTGATTGGTACACCAATAAAAATGCATTTTTCCGATAAATGTATACAAATTTCAATAGTAGCAAAATGAATCGATCTTTTAAAGCCAGACATCTGCTTGATACGACTAGCGATACTTGCAGAAAGTTTCTGCAAGATTAACGTTGAAAATTTTTTAACAAACAATTATGAATTTGCAAAATATTGGACCTAACCAATGACAAGAATAGTTTTCTTCAGAGATTAACATGAGCCAAATTTGGCACGAAGTCGGAAGTCAATAAAGGGAGTGAGTAATTTTACACTTCAAAGAATGAAATCAAAAGAGTCAGCAAAGTCGATATGGGGAAATAAATTTAGATTAACTTGTCATGATTCTGGTATAACCATAATTTTAAAAAGAATTAAATTGATTTCCTGCCAGAATACCTCAGTATCAATTTTTCTACGCCATTTTCCAGTTGCTTTGAGCGATACACGAAAAGTCCTATTGTGTACCTGCTCACCAGAACGAAACAAACAATTGAAAGCTGCTTCACAGGTAGAATTCAATGAGGAATTCTTGTCACATAAAGTGAATAGTCTATCGAATAACTCTTAAAAATAAACATATAATGCTGTATTCTAAAAAAAAATTAAGATGAACTGGCTCAAGGAAATGCTAATACATACATATACTTGTATCATAACGTAGCAAAATAATAAAAAATTACATTATTTACTTACGTCGTTTGTTCCAGCTCCGATCGATTATTTCATAAGTTGACGCTAAGAACAATCTTTCAACGCATCGTAAATTGCACAAGTTATTGGAGTTACTCGTATCAAATAACATTTTACCTTCCGTACTAGTTTCATCAATTTTTACATCCTATAAGCACATTCACTCATACCCTTTCTATGATATTTAGAAGTAACAAAACCGATTCATTTCTCCTATTCCAATATTAATCTTAATCCCACCTTCTCAATAGTCAATATCACTATGGCTCAGCACCAATGCCTCAACATTAGCGCCACATACCGGAACAAAAAAATAATTCATTTGTTAGCAATGTTTTTGCTTGATGTAACAAACCGATCATCCATCGAATCCGATCAAACATCAATGTTTCGATGCCAGCCGCAAATAATACCATTTTAATCCTTAATCGCTGTATTACCAATCTAGACTAACCGTCCACTGAGAATATCTCAACCACGAATCTCTCTGTGTTCTGGTAGGCATAGTGAAGGTGAAGTACATTACCTGAATTTGTTCCAGTTGTTTCTTTACGAACGGTTCCATACCTCGACCCATTGTAACACAGTACCGCATCCTAACCGTTCAATTTTTCCTTTTTACTACCACGAAATTTGGATGCTGAAAAAAATGGATCTTAAAACTTCGAATCGAATGTTCTATGACAAAACGTCCTTTACTACATACTTCGATATCTAACATTCTTTTGCCAGGCTATTAATTTCAACAAATATCCAAAGTCCAAGTACTCTATAATGGTAGGTTTAAAGATAAAATTAATTTATATGAATTACTGCAGTAAAAACTTCCTATATCGTACCATATGGATGTAAAATAAATTTTGTTCAAATTTAATTTGATCAAGACTCTATTAAAAAGCATGAAAACATTCGAACAACTTTGTACTTATTTAAAACACTTCTCTAACAATTCGTACGACTACGTCTCACATCCACAACATCTGTTTTCCACTATGCTGAGAAAAACCTATCAATTTTCATTAAACATTTTTTGTTGCCAACAATAACGAATTATTTAATAACCAAGTCATCCCGTAAAACAAAAATAAACTTGCGCAAATAAATAAAATAATTAATTTTTCAAAAATTAAAAGAGAAAATTAAACTTACTTATACGTATGAAATTCTACCAAATATTTTTGCGTACAACGCAAAAAAACGCAAATGAGACAGGCACACACGATAAAAGTAAAACGATAAACAAACATTTTATTCATTGATTTTAACAGTAAGAAAGAGAAAAAGAAACAAATAAACATGAAAACAAACATTTTTTTTTTGAGGTATACCGGATCTATGTGCATGTTACCATCATAAATACCGGTTATAAAAAGTTTTCAACAATAAAAATTTCACAAAATAATGCTACAGGATACTGTTATGCTTACAGTAGTAAATGAGTAACTACAATAGATTTCTTGAGATGAAACAAAACAAAATTATCCTAATAGAAAATTCGAATTTGTTCATGTTCAAATGACATAATAACAACTTCGCTAACATTGCTAACTTAAAACAAAAAAAAAAATGTAAGATTACACAATATATTGGGTATAGCAAATGAATGTGACAAGAATTTGGTTATTAACATGAAAGATATCTTTGAAAAGAGATTTTCTATTTTTTTTTTTAGTTCAAACAACAATTCATATTTCACTGTTTTTAAGAACTATTGAATTGACAATGGAGAAAATTATCAAAAAATATATCCAGAATTGAACTAATCCAATGAAACATTTCTTATCAGAATCAACTATAATTTTCTAAATCCGAATAAAAATTTTAAAAACTCGAAATTTCATCGGCTTAGATAAGATTATTTAAAAAAGGTAAGCCTGTTATCGACAAAAACAATTTTTAAAACTATGCTGCTTACAATATAGATTGAGCATCTTCTCAGCTATTACAAATTACATTTTCCGATATTTCGTGTACTATACCCAATGAGGAAAAAAATGATAAAAGTAAAATTGGATTTTTCATTTAAGAAATTCAGGCAAACAATCTGACCAGTTTAAAATCTGAAAAAAGAATCACATAGAAAAATAACTTGCATACTACCCGGTCAAAAAAAAAATGACAAGAAAAAACCGAACTCAAAACATTGAACACGTAGTGGAGTAAGAAGTATTTACTGAATCGAACCAAACTTGATAGGGAAAAAAAGGATGAAAAAAGAACAAAGTTTGAAATGTTCAATTTAAAGATTTCGATGAATTTGAAAGAAAAGAGTGAAAGAGAAGCATGAACAAAAAAAAACGTAAAACCAGAAGGCTAAATTCGATAAATAAACACTTTCGTGAAAGATACAAACATATGGCACCTATCATGTACCTCCAGAAATATACAAAATTAAACGTAGGACAGAATCTTTTTACATAGAGAAAACCCCAGATATTTGAAGAAATTTTTTTTGATTATTTCAGCGCAAGAAATTTCCAGGACTAATCACCAATTTTTTCAAATGTGAAATGATGGTAGCCAAAACTAACCCGTCGACAATAAATTAACAATGGTAAAAATTAGTAAAAGAACAGCATTAAAGAAAAACATAACACCGAACATTCAGCCCATATTATGTTATGGATTAGAATTAAAAAAAAACCAACTTGAATAGAAAAAAAGACTAAATTTCAAGCTTTCTACAGTAACTAATAATATTGAACTAAATTATATAAACGTTAAATATATGTATGTGTGGAAAAAGTCTTACATCTCCAATAAAAGCTTAGACTTATCTTGCAGCCGTAATTTTAAACGTAAACTGGATGTTTGTCCTTATTATTGTGCGGAAGTTGAACTATTTCGATGCAATAATCCAGCTGAATGATCATTAGATCGGGTACGTGTTGCTGCAACTTCCAATTCCAACCATGGAGTTGTAGCAGCAGCTGCTCCTGCTCTAGCATTCATATTTTCATGATGACGATGCTGATATTGTTGCTGCAGTTGTCGCCACGAAGTAGCTGAAGAACTTATAACGTTCGTTTTTGAGGTAACAAATGTTTCAGTACTTTAAGTGACTGACTAAACTTACCCGTAAGACCAAAAGGATTTGGTTTTGAAAGAAGTGAAATACTGGAATTTGCATATACATTCGATCGTTCAAATGCCATTTGCATTGGTATCGGTACATTCCCCAGCAATGACATACCCTAAAACGTTATAAAGTAAATCAAGCAACAGTTATTCTAAGAATAGCATTGGTAAAAAAATTCACAATATAAAAATTTCTCTCTAAAAGTTTTGCTAGTCTTATCCCTCTTCTTAATCCATTACCCTTCCTTTTTTTCGTTGACTATCTCCACAAACTTTTGCGTTTCTCTTCTTTTTTTTTTTCACATTTCTAATCCCTAATAAATTCTCCACCTTACCCGTTCTTCGGCAGGTAAACTTGGTAGTGGAGCTGGATCTGATGGTATCCAATCAACGAAGCTAAATTCTGGTAGAAGTCCCTGTAAATCTGTTGATAGCTGCATCATATCATCATGGGCCACAAACGGTGCAAATAACTGCCAGTCATCACTACTTTCTGTTGTGTCTAAAAAAAATATCAGTTAAAAGGACGGAATAATAGTGAGTGAGAAATTTCCAATGGGTAAATTTGCAAAATATGCCATATCGAAGAAATACAGAAAAAAATGTTGCTGTGACTATTCAAGGCAAATTTAAAACTTTTTTCACCTACCACTATCACCATTTTCTTTATTATGAGCTGCTCGAGGAATTTCTGTAATACAATTCATCGAATTTGTCGATAGATTTGATTGTGAACTGATGGAATTATTGTTGAAAGCAAATATGGCATTGGAAGAGGTCACCACAGCAGTAGTAAAACTGTTATTAGGACATGGATCATAAGTCAAAGAACGAGAACACTGAGTACCAGTAGTAGTAGTAGTAGTAGATAAAGTGGAGAACATAATGCTTGGGTTTCGTTCAGTTTCAGCTACAGTTGTTGTTCCGCTGCTAATGTTACTGTGTGGCAGCAAATATGTATCTAAAAAATCATACACATGATTTTTTTTTTCGCCTTACTCTTTCTTTTTATATTAGCAAAGTAATCCTTTTGAAATTTAACATAACTCATCATATATTACAGTTTCGCACTTTATTTTTAATCATCACCTTTCTTTTTATTTCGTTTTTAAAAAATGTGTCAATGATGAAACCGGAATTTTATCATATTGTACCGAAACAGATAAATTTGAGAATATTAGTTGCTGTTAAATCATTAAATTTTGCGAAGAGGAAGCAGTTATCAAACAATGTAACTGCTAATATTAAATGTACCTAGAATCAAGTCTCCAAAGCAAATGTAAAAAAGACCAAGCCGACAATCATGCAAAAAGAAAAACGCGCTTATCATCAAGCATAATATTACTGGAACTGTTCAATACTGCAATTTGAATGCTTCTACGAAGCATTACAAAGCAAAAAATCTCGAATGCAACTCTACGATTGAGTTAAACTTCCTGATCCAATCACAGACTAGGTTATAATCCCGTGAATGTTATTTTCTTTAGAATATTTTGCAACCGATAAATATTACACTTGTCCAACCTTATGACACCATTTCAAGTTACGCCTTTGAGGAAAATGATGTAATAAAATAAGAAAACATTTAATACTTTAAATTAATAGAAAGTATTACCAGCTGCAGAAACCGCAGATAACCGTACGGTGTTAAAAAGAGTTGCTGTTGGAGATTCTGAGAAATCAGCTTGAACGCAATGATTAGTGCAATCACGTGTATTTCCATTAGCCGTTCCTCCACCACAATTTGCTCGAATACCGTTTGTTCGTAATCTATATCGATCAATTTCAGCAATAAATGGACTGAATTCACCTTTTCCATTTCCTGAAAAATCCGAATTTTAAATCTAGTATAGCATGAGAAATTATCAACATTCACGTACCAGATTCAAAAACTGGCTTCTAGGTCGAATGGACAATGTAATAAATTTGTCAATATAATTAAAGTAAATTGTATTGCAAAAATCTATACTAAAAGACTGTTTATCAGTGAAAATGATCAATACCAATGTTATATCACCGCCTGTGCTACTAACTAGTGACCTGTATTGTTGTATTACATTCATTCTCATATATTTGTGTTACAGTGTTCGCACAAAAATAAACTCCCTGTCAATTGAATCAATTGAACCTCTGTTTTCTCAAAGATTCATCTATTTTTTTAAGCTTTTCCCGTAGCTTTAACTAACGTAAACTTTAATAAAATAGAATAAATAAAGAGATACACAGTGGAAGAGCTGGCGTTGGAAATAAATTGATGGAGAATTCACCAGCCTATGATATCTATTCTATTAAAGCAAACTTTTCATTGCTGTGTTATCATAATAAAAAATACTGGGATATTTTTGTTTTGATAATGTAGCAAGTTTATTTATACGAATTTAATGTAATTTAATTAAAAATTTCAAAAGTAGATGTAGGAACAACTAGGATGCTTGTTAAAAGCGAACCATTATGTGAAAATGATATAATCGGAGTATTTCCATGAACATAATCGTTGGTACCCGACACAGTAATACCGTTTTTTGTACCATAATTGATGATTTCTCGTGTGGTTGTATGCCTTGTTGATTCACCGTTATATTGCGTACGATCTAAAAGAACAATATTTTTTCTTGATAACAATCACTAGAAAAAGAGGCTACGAACAAAAAAACAAGAACCTGAAAAGAAAACAGGTAAGGAATGAATTTTTGAATACCAACACTTTTGGGATTCGCCACACACTTAATTTCAAAGTGCATCCACAAAATGAAAATTCGAACACATTTTGATCACCATGAAAATTTCAAAATCCACAATCTCGAAAAACGACAATTTTTGATGGCAAAGATGAGAAGCACTAATTCTCATCTTCAATTAAGTATTCACAAAAAGTTAAATAAATATGAGGAATACGTCATCTAAGAAAAAAAACATGAAGTATACATACTTCTACTGTTTTCAGCTCGAAAAAGCGACATTCCTGGCGGAGATTTGCTATGTTGCTGAGCACGAAAAAGCCACTGTAATACTTCATTGTAACTACTCCTTACTGGTTCTGCAAAAATTTTTCCCATTTATGTTTGCATATAATGGAAGAATAAAAAATCTCATGAATATTTCATTCACCCATAGCAAATTTCAAATTCCACAATCGTTTTTTTTTAAAAAAAATTTAAAACCCTCCATTCTCTCGCTTTTCATGCATGCGAAGCATTTGTTATCATCGTACTGCAAGCTAGGCAAATGAACGATATGGACTGCCGTAAGATACAAAGAATGACAATTTATTGCAGTGCATATTTAAAATAGTAATGTTTATTATTACACAGAGATTTAGAGTCTGAAGAGATAAGAAGCTTTGTCAGAAATTTAGCGCAGCATAAATAAGAAAGGTGATAAGAGGAAGAAAAAAAGAACAATGAAAGAACGGTATTTTAATTAATCATTCACAGTAAATTGATTTTTCATTACTCTAATATTACTTTTTAGTCCCAAAAAATTCTACTTTATAATTGTGATAAAATTATAAAAAACTAAAAAGGGAAGAAAATAACACACCTGAACTCTCCATCGTTTCTTGCTTTATTTGCATTGCGATCGGAGATGATGTTGCACTGTTGTTCTTTCCACTTATAAACGAATCTTGTTCACTTTGAATACTAAACTTTATATGAGATAAACATGATGGCCCAGATAAACAAGGAAAATGTTCTACATATATAATTCAGAGACATTTAAATCTTTAAAATAAACAGAATTATGTTTTTTATCGAGTAATGCAGTTTCTTCTCAAGCCAGACTTCTTAATTATTCCATAATAAAATTCGTAACTTCATTTTACTAAATTTTTCTCTTTCCAAGCTTTCACGAATAAAACTCATGCCGTTTGTGAGAGTAAACAAAATTAGAATCAAGGTAAGTTGATGTGTTAAATGGAATGTTTCACTTAAAATGGACATTTGCATTATGATCAGATAAAGTTCACAAGTGCACATACACACATCATGGAATACATATTCTCTCAGAGGATAATAAATTCTATGCAATATTAAAATTTTTGAATCTCAGCAATATCTCACTACCAACAGACTGCAGTAGTGACAAATCAGGAAATATCAGTTCTCTTCGGTCCAACTCAATCATAAAAATATTTCTCAGATTTTCTTTTCGTTTAATGCTTCGTTAAATAAACTCTAATTCTCTAAATATTGCATCTTATGAAAGCATTTCATTCCAAGCAACAAAGGTACCAAAACTATATCACACTTAATTTTTTTTGAAAAATTTAGGAATGCAAATGACAGATGTATTAGAAAGAGACAAGCACGAACGTATTTCAATTTAAACAAACTTACAAATACACTGAGAAGTAAAATTTCACACAAAATTCATCACAAAAACAAAAAAAAATGTAGAGGCTTGAAATTTGAATACTCACCCAATTAACTGATGCACACAGATGATGTATTGCCCTTTTTGTCCTTTTGTCGTATGATTAATGGTAGTTGCTTCCGTCTGTACCCATAATACTGATTTGTTGAGACCAATCAAACGATAGTACGGTGTCCGTGTGTGACCTTTCATAAGCATTTCACGTATCGAAACAACCACCGCGTCAAGATCGGCCGGATGAACCAAATTGTAAAACGAGGTACCCATTAAAGAACGCGCTTCATGACGTAGAATATAGTTGAAACTTAAAAAATCAGAACTGTAAAAGCATGATTGATATTTCATAATTATTTCAACAGATGTATTCAAATTTAATCTGCAAAAAAAAACTCACCTCTATTAGTAACTTATATATGCTGCCAAAATATGTTTCCTATAAATTAACAGTTTTCTGTTCTATAATTTACTCAATTCAGTTGTACTTTTTCAATAACATGCAATCAATGCCTTGGGAATCTACAGGTATAATAAGCATCATGCAATCTCAAACTACGATAATTCGTGATCAGATAACAAAAATAGCAATGATAAATTTTGTAAAACACATAACTTACTATTTTGAAACATTTCATATGATTCAATTAAATAAGGAGGGCTGTGAAATTTTTAGGTGCATATTATTAAATACGGAACGTGCTAACAAATCTTACTAATTTCTTACTTAACTACATATATATATATATATATATATATATATATATTTAATTCCTAATGCGATAAATTGTAACTTTTCAATGTGTCATTAACGTACGCAAAATTATAAACCTTTCACTGACATATGAAAATTTCATATCATAAGTATGCCGCGTCATATAAGTGCCATTTTGTATCTCGGTACTTTTTGAAGCTACAAAAACGTCATTGCCCTGTCCAGCTGGTTGTGCACTAGCCTGTATGATACGAACACGTCCATTCCCAGTGGACAGTGAGCGAATATAGCAAATGACTGGCTAAATAGTCATTTAAAATTTACAACAAACCATCATACTCCCTGATAAATTCAAACCTATACCTTCCAAAATTACATTTTGTTAATTAGTTCAATTATCTGTACAATATTCATTAATTTCTCAGAACACCTTTTACTTGTTACATTGCTTATTTATTAAAGAAATAAAAGCAGAAATGTTGACTTAACATCATTTTCAATAACTGCTTTCGTAGTTTGCAAAAACTAGCGATCAGAAAAAGCAACCAATAAACCTAGTTATGAAATAAATCAAAATTTAAGATGATTTTTTAATGAGAAGAAAAGAACCTGAATATGAAAGGTGTATTCCATCAACATAATTTAAAACCTACTTTATATAGAGCACTTTTAAGATTTAGGTTTCTGCCTCGTGGACTAATTACTGATTTCATTCGTAATGTGTACGCTCTACCATATCCATGATCAACTACATTCCCAGTGTCATGACTTATGTATTCTTCGTAATCATTGGCATGAATAAATTCTTTCAATGAACGTCCCGTTAGATCAGTCTGGAAGATTTAATAAGTTTATGAAACAAAATAAGTCATATTCTTATTTGGCCGCAAATGAATAATGAACAATTTAGGCAATGCTAATTTTTATTTAGCTTTAACGTTTTACGTAGTAGCAATTTTTTATAGATACGCTAACTCACCTAGAAAAAAGAACTTCCTAATACGCTGCTACACATCGGTTATCACCTTAAACTACACCACTCTTCATCATCCACAACGCAGCTTTTGTCTCACTTCAGAGTTTCACAATCTCACTGCTCCTATTTTACACTCAACAGCACCTGAACCTAACAATCAAATTTGGCAACTTCATCTCATTCATCCTTCCTTCGATTGAAACTATTTCATAATATTATACTTTGCTAAAATTTCGACACTTTCGAAGGAATTCAAACTTTAAATTTTCGTATTTTAGAAACAAAAAACGACGTAAAAGTCATTTTATTAGCAATGAAAAACATTAAGAACATTACTATATACACACATATATATATATATATATGTATAGCAATCTCTAAAATTCTTAGTAAGATTTGTTTTCTACAAGGTTTGTAAGAATAACAGACGTAAATAATTTCCTAGAATAGCTGGATATGAAATCAATAAAAATAAATAAATGTTGCAATTTATGTTTCAAAAAGAAAAAATTTTATATACCTGCGTAAGTCCGAGGTAGATAGAAACACTTTCACTAACGTAGAGAATGATACCATCCAAATCAACAATGGCCAAAAAACCATCTAAACATTCTATCAATGTTGTTTCAGACCACAAATATTCACTTTCCACGGTAATATCAGTTTTCAAAACTGAAAGAATCGTTTATTTTCAGCTCAGAAATTTAAAGGATTTAAGTTTTTTAAATTGGAAAAATAAAAAATTCAAAATAGATATATTAACAAAAAAAAGAACTTGTAGCTATCACTTTGTGCATTTTAACGAATCACCAAAAATACCAATTATCCGCAATGTACCCTTACTTTGTGAAGGTTTCGCTAACCTATAATCATAGGTAAGATATCCAACAAATAAATTTAGACCCGAATAAAAGATAAAATCGACGTACACTAATTTACAGAATTTCTTCCAGCATCACTCAAGTGAAGCTAAACAGCACGTTGATATCTGCTATCATTCCTACTATTTTTAAGACTAGTTTTCAGTGCTGTTTTGTTTTCGGTTTTTCTGATCTTTAAACAACCCGTCTGGTTACGCTTCAGGCGGTGCATTCCAAACTTCCCTGATAAAATAGAGGAAAATTGAATTCTTTTGAAGCCTGCAGATATCAGAAAGTAATTTGACTGTTAGCATTAGCGTTGCTGTTTAGTTTAGACTTTCCATAACACAGACAGTATGCTCGGAGAAGATCTTGTGAAAAAAAAAGAACAAAAATTTACATTTCGCAGCAACCTTTCGTAATCGGCAAAGAGTTAATGCAACTCGCAATAAAGCAATCCGATCCACATGTGTAACGGTTGCTTCATCAACAATTGGCACCACTACTTTCAGATCCGTAAAGATATCCGCTTCTCTGCCACGTCGATCACGTGCAGCAAACCGAGATGATTCACGACGTCGATCGAGTGTTCTAAAAAGAAAAAGCTAACATATTCGGATGCACATAACAAGTGCGAAAATAAAACTCCTTTGATAAATCGTTTAAAAATTAATTTCGATTCATATAATTTCAAATAAAATTAAACTTGGATCATTAATATTACGCACTAATTTTTGCAATTTGCAAAAAATGAATAGAACTTATCTCACATATTTTATTTCATTACATGAATTATTTCACTAATATACACTTAAAGAATAATTTTCTTAATTTTAGAGTTCAACAAGAAGAAATTAAAAAGACATAACAGTCTTTTCCAATATTGTTACAAAAAAAATCATATTCAAAATTTCAGAATGCATAAAAATTTCTAAATCATATCGAAAAAGAATTAATCTTATCAGTGCTTGTCAAAATTTTTGCGCCTAAAGGATTACAATAAAAAAAAATTCTACTTTAAAGTAAATATTATTTTATTGTGAATATTTCCAATTTATTGATGCGTTTTTTTTCCAATTTTTCAATATTTTCTTTGTGCTACAGTAATGAAAAAATAAGCTAACAATGTAGCTATCCATATCGTTAACAATTTTAATTGTGTTATCTATCAATGAACATCAAAACTTTTTTTTTCCTTTTTACCTAACATGAATTCCTGCAATAATATACAGGAGAGCATTTATGAAATCTATAGTTTAGTACAAGTTTTGCAAAAAAAAGAAATAAAGAGTGAAAGTTGCTTAAAATTAATATGACGAGCATATCACTCAACTTTGGAAAGAACGATAGGAAGAGAAAAGAAATTGAAAAATAACTAATAAAACAGCAATAACTTTTTTTTTAATGACTTTTTTTTCGACAATAACATTAAGGAGCATTCGCCCTCTTTACACAGATAAATTCGGATTTTAAAGTAAGAAAAAGGTAATAAATAACTCATCCGACATAGTTTAGCAATATTGAATAGCATAAGTTAGAAAGAGAAGGAAAAAAATTAGTCGTAGAACAGAAAAAAAAACCTATAAACAATTAAAAAAGTATGAATAACTTAAATATCCGTGTAAAAATATACGGAAAGTAACATCATTTCTCAAGGTTATATAAACGGAAAAACAGTCGCGACAGGTGCGATAATCATGTAAATATGTCGGCAACAGTACAAGATTGATTATCATTTGATAATCTATTGTACAGCGCAAGGTGCCATTAAGGTGTACTTTTATATGTGTAATATGCTATTTTACACGTTACAATTTTCTTCTTGACTTCTTCTTAACTTAGTAAAGTAGATGTGAGACTTACGGAAGTATTAATTTAAAAAAAAGAAAAAGTGGAAAAATGATTGAATAAAAGATGAAATTTTTACCTAAAAAAAACCTCTATCACTTCACTGATTGCATTTAAAAAAAAAGAATGAAAAAAAAAAATCCTTATATCACTTACTGTTTTCGATTGAATTCTGTGAAAAATTCCGCATCATGTCCATCCAACATTTGGAAAATCTGTATCAATTTTATTTAAATATACAAAATGAATGTTTTGTTGATATTCACCGCCAATATCGCCAAACCAAAAAAATAATATTGATAAAATATCACGTGTAATAATAATAGCAAGATAATCTAACAATATACATCTGAAGATAATAAATTAAATAATTAAAAATTATTTAATTATTGAATGAAGCAAAATTTTATTATTCAAACGTTGCGATAAATTGTTTGATACTGTTCATACTGTTCAAATTTTGTAAATTTACCAGTTTAAAATGAAAAAAAAATGAGCAACGCTAAGCTACAATCCTCATCACCAATAATTATATATATATACACGTTTAATTAATTACTTGAAAAATGTGTCCCTGCTTAAATAATAATAATAATTAATAATAATAGCTTTATTACATAATAGCGCTAAGTTCAGTTTTATAATTAAGTTTTTTTTTAGTTGATAGTTAATAAATTAATAATAACAATAATAATAATTAACAAATAATAATAATAATAATAACAATAATAATATTATGTTTAGTTTTATTACTTCATCACTCCTTTATTGTTTTAGCTAATAATAATGCTATCAATAGAAAGTTAACATTTGACCATTAAAACCTTTTTTTTTCTTAATAAATAAAAAAGAATAAATTCATTGCTATAATTTTTTTCTGGAAATGAATTTTTGATCACCTGCAACAATAATTCTATTCGGAAGACATCGAAAATGTTACCTGAATAGATTTACCATATCTTATCTTATCACTATCATTCCTTCTTTTCCATTCTCTCTATTCATAGAGTAGTGAAATTCTTCAAATGTAACAACTATCAAATAAATTATCATCTAATTATATCTATCATATTTCACACAGAATAATCTATTACAACACTATTACAACTATTAATAAGATTTCACTTATCTAAATCCTATTCCTACCATTCCGTGAATTCCGTGAAAACACTTTTCTCCATCTTCATTACTCATTTGTGCATGATATCACATTATCAGACTGTTTCGTTTACACTAACAAATTTACAGATCAGATGATCAATTAGTCATGTTCCTTTTCTTCTCGACGATTTTACTTACTTTTTTGCACAATACAACTTTTATTAGCTCATCATAATTTAAGCCTGAAACCAGTTTTAACTTTTCCCTTCTCGTCTAACTCTCAAATATGTCCTTTCCTTCACTCTTCCATCCGTTATTTCAGTTAACAACAACACCACAACTTCTTCCACTAATTTGTAAAATTAAACAGAAATAACATCTATCAATAGCATTTCTCTCGTTAATCCTCTAATTACTATCACATTTTATAATTAATAAATTTATCTTCTTATCATTCTTCTCATCTCACAAATTCTTACAATTGATAAAAGCAAAAGAAAAAAAAATATTGAAACAGTTATATCTATTAGATTAAACAAATACAAATTTCAATTTTTCACATTCACAAATTACAAATAGAAAAACATAAATGAAATGAAATGTAATGCAATGTAAAAAATTAAAGGTGGCACCAAAAAAATTTTTAATTTATAGAAATTCATACCTGACTTTTTTTGTTCGCAGTTTATTTACCTAACGAATGAATGTTTCATTCATTCAGCAACGTCTTATACCAATTTGCTTCCACACATTTTTATTTCCAATGAATAAATCACACAAACACACACCTACACACCCACACACACACCCACACACCCACACACACACACACACATATATATAATACATATATATGCATGTGAGCAAAACGACCTTTTAGATAAGAGACTAACTGACAGATTTATTGATCAGTTCTTTATAGGAGTAACATATTATACTTACCGTAACCTCACCTATCTAATAATCCAAACCAACCATTCTATCATCACCCACCCACCCACACATATATATAT
>JABVXW010000090.1:0-55205 GCA_013365375.1 Litomosoides brasiliensis
GCCTACTATACAACATGTTTCCCAGCAGAATTTGTGCGTCTTGAAGAAAGTATGAGCAAGATCGGCCAAATCTGAACGAGAACCCTGGAAGAACCGAATAGGTTAAACGTAAAATACCCCATGAATCAGTAAACAATTCAAATGAATCTGAATCGCAATATTCTTTTATCGTGCACTTCCAAAAGTTATTCCAAGTTAAAGAGCAACTTACTCGGACATACAAAGAATCGGAAAACAAATGCATTTGTTCCACTCTATATGGATCAATCTTGCGCACTTTTTTGAAGAATTCCAATGCCATATCATGTTCTGAATTAGAAATTATGAAAAAAAGTATTAAAAGCAAAAAAACTGCGTTGACAACATTTGTGATGGATCTGTTAATTGAAAACCTTGCATATTATTTAGTGAAGCAGCAACTTGGTTCATAATGTAAGGCATATTTGGAAAACCACATTTGCTCAACTTTTCGTACTGTTCTAACGCATTCTTGTGCAACTGAAACCGAGAAAGCACTGCAGCTCTAAAAAACTGATACATCCAGTGTCCATCTGCAGAGTATGCTTCTATTTCAGCCTGTAACATTAATGTTTAAGTAAATGTAGATCTTGAAAAAGACCGGATAACCTATTCTAAATCTGTGCTATGAGTTCAAAGAAAATATTTGCTTAAATGTTTGCGTCAGAAAACAGTGCTATGAGTTGGAAAATATCTATGCTAAGTTAATGCAAACTATTTAAGCAAATATCTTTTATTTTATAGAATTCATTTTACCTCCTCCACCGAATCTACAAGTACAATCAACTCCTCCCATGAAGGCCACATAGCTCGATTCAATGACACGGCCTCGAGGAATGCTTCTTTTGCTCTCTCTTTCAACTTCAAACTGCAACGCACTTTTCCAAGGCTGCAATAGCTGTTTTTTATTTCGGGTGCTCGAATTACCAATTACCTTTCGGCTAATATAAAGTCCATAATGATTTCTTAAAGTGTCTACGTTAACATTCCATACATTTTCTTACAAAGAAAAACAGACTAACATATACAGAAGAAATGTATCGAAATATTCCGGATGATCACTACCAAGCAGACAAAGCTCATTATGAAGTTCCTTAAAGTCAGAATCGTCATGCTCCATTCGACCAATTGAATCTGCCTCAGTTTCAAGTCGGTTATGTTCACACGCCTGTTTTTGTATTACGTGAAATTTAGTAAAGAAAAAAAATAAACAGAGCTGCAAAAAGTGTAAAATGTATCCATGTGTGCTCTTTAGTCAGTTGCCGAATGAAACAAAGCTGAACGAACGACTTATACTAATCCGAAATATCTAACCAACTACTATTTGTTGATAGCTTAAAGTTCACATTCCAAGAATAAAACGTAACATGCAAAACTCATTCAGAATACTATCCTTCCGGCTTCCGTTTTAATTACCCATATTTTCTCTTTTTTTCCAAAAATTCACAATGCACCCCAATAAACAATATGAACATTTACGAGTTAAAAAATAAAACACCAAAATGCTAACCAAAAATCTCGCCCAATAATACATGAAACGATCATACGATGACTCATCTTTTATTTGTTTCAAGAAATAAGCAGCTCGATAAAACTCACGTTTTTTGATTAAGGCTCTGCCTATAAAAGACAACTATTAACAAGAAATAGTTGCAACCAAACTAAATGGTTAATGACTGAAGAAGGAACAAAGTACGACGATGGGTTCATTAACTGAAAAATAGATTACATCCTGTAGCTAAAACTTCATAGCAGATTTTTCAGAGGACTAAAGTTTTTGCGTAGGAAACTGCCATCGAAGACTTCCATTAGGGTAATAATACTTGGCAGTGCTGCGTCATCAGTACAAAACATCACAAATCTAGCAGTAACTTTGCTCTTAATATCTTGTACAAAATCTCTTAATTGGATCTCACCATATTTTGATAACAGATGACAAGAAAAACAAACCAAAAGCAGCAACTTTAGCCAAATGTGGCTCAGTTCTAATGTAATCCATCTCTCGTGTTTCTGGTTGTGCCAACTTATGTCGCTCATAGGAATTATGCCAATCTTCATTGACATAAAATAGCATTTCACTAGCCCTATAATAATTAAGTAGGTATTATGTTCGTCAAAGATAGTTTAAATTAAGAAACAGAAAATTCAAACATACCATTGCTCCGCGTCCACCAAACACCTTGTTTCAGACTCTTTGACAAGCCAATGAAGATCGGCTAAGACTGTAACACCATCGATTTCCAAACTCATACTATAAACCAAGAGCAAAGAAGTTTTTTAGATTCATTCAAAATAGGCTAGAAACATATTTGGCAGTCAGACCCTACTTAATTCGAATACAACATTATGAACATACGTATCACAAAATGTCTGAAAAATCAGGATGAAGTCATTGTATGATCCATATGAAAGTACAACTGCAGTCTGAGTTATGGCAAAAATCGGTCACACATTTTGAAGAAGTTACAATGCAAATATAAAGCTAGGCCATCCCACGTGTGTCTATCTACACCAAACAGTGATGAGTAGGTAAAAGAATAATTCGTGTAACTTGAGACCAATTTTCTTTGGTTTGTATTCCTTAACAGTGACATACCTCCTTCCGTGGATAATTTGGCTATCTATCGCCTCTTTATTATCATTAATCACCACCGCTTTACATCATTCATCAAGCTGCTAAGATAAAATTTACTGAATGCCCTCATCACACACGGACTGGAAAACAAACATCAAATCAGAGACTGGAAATTTTATTCTTCAGCACACATTCTATCAGTATTAGTTTCAATAAGATCTGGAAGTATTCAAAAATAAATTTAACAAATTTAACAGAAAAATGAGAACACCTTCAGTACAACTACTTACCCATCTACAACTACTGTCCTCCAAAAAACAACTTAATTCGATTTTAAAAGTGAAATTGAAGAGTGTCAAACGACAGCCTTATTTATGAGACTATAAATACTGGTCCATACTGCGGATGTTTACATAATATTACCTTGTTTATGCCATTGCTTTTAACCTTCACAAGCAATATTTTGTCTTACAAGCCTGAGTACATAGCTCTGTGAGAGATCCAATAAAAAATAGCAAACTTTAGTTGAAAGCAACCAAATATTTATAACTCAATAACTAATGACATCGAGAAAGCAGTTAAAACAAGTTTACAAAACAATGAACTTGAATACTTTTGCTACTACAATCAAAAAATAATAACCTAAATAAAATAAATTAGATTTCAAATGTAATTTTGGTTTCTCACACTGTAAATAAAACACTAACTAATACAAAACAAATTCCAAAAATGAGTAAAAATATACCTCCCCATTTGAAAGATTACAAAAGAAAACGAATTTGAAAGAACGAAATTAATTTTTTACAGAGATGAATGCCTGGAACACCGAAAGTATGAAATAATATCAGAAAGGATAAAATATGGGGAGTAAGACGAACCAAATAATCTTTACCCAGGAATGGTTTGAAAGTGGCGACAATGGAAATCATCCTCCATTTGCTAGTTTCCACAAAAAATAATGGTTATTAAAGTAATGGTTATTAAAATTTTGTAGAGACACAAATTTCCGATGCCAAGCACTTTGGAAAAGTATCATCACTATATTTAAACTGTATTAACACTGCAAGTGAAAATACTTCGGAACAAAAATTCACAAAAATCTGAGGTGATACTTTTCCAAAATGCTTACTAATAGAAAATACAAGCAGTTGAGAAAAACTGTTTTTTTGTCATGCCTTGCAATAATCCGTCCATTTCAAGTCACATTCTAATTCAATATTGAGCACAGAAACCACCGGTCCCTTTGGAAAATTGAGCAGATTTCGCTCAACAATACGATACTTCACAGAGTGCAAACCACTGATGCGGTCTCTTTTGCGAGTCATCTAAAAGGGCTCACAATTTCATCAGTTTAGTTGGGCAACGTTTGGTAAAAAAAGACGCAAAATAAGTTACTTTAAAGCACTCAAAAAAATGAAATTAAAGCTTACGTGTTTTTGATTACCATATTTTTTGAAATCTCTCTTCCGCAATTTTGGATCATGTATATGGCGAAAAGTATTGGAACGATTTGTTGTCAAATTCATCGGTCTTTGTAAAAATGAGAGCAAATTTGAATCCCTTAAGGTTAACTATACAAATCAAAAAACCAAGATATCTTTTCAGAAATCCAAATCGTCGTTTATACTATGAATATCCTATTCGATACTGTTCTTCTGCCTTCATAAAATCTGCCTTCTTATTTCCGTCTACAATTAAATACAGTATATTAACACAAAAACATTCTCACCTTAAACGAAGATAAAATTCGTCGTCTTCCAGTCCCCATCCCCAATACTTATTTGACATACCATTAACTATTTTATAATCAGACATTGTTAGAAGCAAAATACCACCAATAAACTTCGTATAATTATACCTGAGAATAAAAGAATAAAGGAATAAAAAGTGAAAACGCTTATATTGTTGTTAGTAAAAAACACATTAAGAAATTACTTTGGATGATATTCCGGAGAAGATATGTGCCGAACAATACCTTTTCCTGGATATGAATAATCCAGCTTTAGATTTAGAGGTAAAAGGTCGACATCATGCATAGCCAAATAATCACATCCTACCTTAAATTAAAACACGTAAAATGCATCAAAGCTCTTAGTTATATCTGTTAAACTTTAAACACACATTTTACTGTTGCGACAAGGAATTCAAAAGGATGGAGAAAAAATTATATATATAATTGATAAAAACAATTACTCGATCAGCTTCATACCACCCAACATTAATCAGCGATGCTCGATTAAACCTCAGTGCATCAGTCTGATTTAGCACAATTATCTTATGAAGGACATTTTGTTTATTGAGGAAATCATCGATGTGAGGAACGAATATTCGTAGTTCCGTCTCACGGTCACGATATGGCACCAATATGCATAACATATGAGTTGGAATGGCAGTTGTAAGTGGTACATGCCTGAATATATAAAAAAAAAAACTGAACAGTCACTTAAATATCAATACTCAATTTCCACTTCATTTGAGCTCATCATTTTCACCAAAGAAATGAAATTAATCTGTAAAATTTAAAAAATAATTTAAAATTAAAACGCAAAAATTAATCTGTACTAATGCAACAAAATGAAAAACCTACCAATGGAAAAGCTGATAATCAGAATCAACGTAATTCTTCCAGCTCCCAATAACAAACACAGCAAAAAGTACCACTACACCGATAATGCAGATCCAACCGGAAGGCTTTCTTACACATCCTTTTTTCTTCACAGCTTAAAAACGACCATCCATAAAATTAATGGTCGTTCGCACTCCCGCATCACCCAATATATGTTAAACAGCGAAAACAAAACATTCTTCAGAGAGAGAGAGAGAGAGCGAGATAGAACTGCTCAAGCAAAGGCTTAAAAACAAAAGATACTTTACTTCGGAGTAATCTGTAACTGGAAAACTAACCATTAAATATTCGCCTCTTCAGGTATCGAATATTCATTTAAAACTACAGCCATCACCACAGATTTTCACAGTAGCAAACAAACATCCTGAAATTCCGACCTTTCCATATTCCTTTAACAGTTTAAATCTCAGACATAAATTATTACGTCTTTGAATCTATTCCCCGAACCATATCATGCGTCAAAATTGAGGATCACTGAATCTGGTCCTCTTAAACATATCATTATCCCGATTGATGAGCAAGCCTATTATGGGGTTTTTAGGCCAAGCAAACTCGGCCACTCTTTACAAATTTGTTGATTTTCAAGCATTCCTATTTCAGCAAAAGCAAGTATGGGGTCTTCTGATGCAGTCAGACAGCTTTTTTTGTAACAAGTATCAAGATTAATAGATGCAATAAAATGTAATAAGAAACAGCTTTTACCTTTAAGCCCAGCACAAAACAATGATATTACTTAGTAAGAAGAAAGGAATGAAATGTGAAATACACCGAAAGTTTCAGAGAAATACCAGCACATTAAAACTGACCTAACAAATATTACCAGTTTAAAACTTTTCAATTCCAATTCCACTGTTTACAATACATAACAGAATGCTGAATAAGCGCAAAATGATTTCGAAGTGCCTATACCGAAAAATTGAAGCATACCATAAAGTGAATTTAAAATACTCTCCTAAAACAACATTCAAGAATATAAAGTGATCTCGCAGCTGCTTCACACATCCCTTAGAGTTAAAAAATTTCGAAACTATAGGTTAGAGAAATGCCCAGAAATTTTCTAACAGATTTAAGTACACATTTTTACAAATTAATAAAAAAAAGAAAAAGCTAGTAATAAGTAGCAAAAGAACAACACGCAGCAAGTGGCACAGTATATGAGGCGGAAACCCGGCGAACGCAAATACTTTACAGGAAAAACAAATACAAACAGGGTCAAAAATGGGTAAGCCTTAGCCTCATATTTCGACTTAAAAATTGAAAGAAAAAAACCGGAAGATTTACACAAATGTTATTTTTTTATTTTCCCATAATTAGACATTATTTTGGAATGTGTTTCGTTAAAAACTTAAAATACTAATGATCGGCTTTAGTTCATAGTTTTCCAACACAAGCCAAGATCCCAAACATTTTTCAGAATCAAAGAATTTAGAATAATGGGAAGCAACAACGTCATCAACAGGGCAGTGGAGGGAACAATTAAAATGTTCTTAAAACTAGAATAGTTTCGATAGTATACCTATCGTTCAACCCGAGAGAAATCTTGGAGGGATTTCTCAAAACCGTTTCGATACCTGGAAATATCCATCAGTAGTGTTATTGTAAAAATCTTCCCTACGCAACGAAGATAATATAAAAAAGGCCGATAAACGGTTATTTCAAAGCTATTTATGGAGAAAATTACAATTAAAAAACTTAAAAAGATAAATGAAAACAATTCAAAAAACAGTGATCATATATGATGTCACAGGGTGGCAGTTGATAAGTCTTGAATGCATGTGCAAGAAAATTTTAAATACTAAAACAGCAACTAAAGCATATTTCAGGAATAAAAAATTTTGAAGTTAAAATATCAACTGCACTACTGAACAGAATTTTCCTAAATAAATAAGTTAAAACGGAGTACACCGGTATAAAAGACTTTCAGAAATGATGACAAATTATCGACGTTCAGGAACTACTGATACCTTTTTCAAATGACAGCATGTTTTGTAAATATTAATAATCGTTGTATTTTGCGTGCTTTCGATCTCTGTACAACAGCGCAGCAACCTATTTAATGTGTCGCGCCGTCGTTTACGCTCCCTTGTTTTAACCACTATTTTCAGACGACCATCACTTCTAAAAGTAAAAAAAAAACGTACTTCAATACCGCAAAATGTACAAAGCTTGTAAAAAACAGAAATACGGGAACATACCCCAAAGAAGTGTTTCGATTATGAAAATGCGAGTGAGCAGCTACAGCTAAGCGTGTAGTATCCACTGTTACACAATCATGCAGCTTCAATTCACTTATCCTGGGGCAGCACTGGAAAATTTGATATTACAATATTTGCTATAGAATTGCAACGCAAAATTTATATTCGACCAGAACAAAGTCGCAGATATTACACTTTTATTCGTACAATTCCTCTAATCAATATTCCAGTCATCATGGTTGTGACAAAACTTGAATTAAAACTTGAAAAGAAACTTTAGATAATACCTGAAATAACTGCACGAAAGTCAGGACATCAATGCAAGTTGGGCATATGAAACGCCCATCAACGCTATATATTAAGGTAAATGAAGTGAGCGATGGTAATGCACGAAATATGGCGCATAACATATTGTTTGAAAGATTGCGCACGATTGCTAACCGAAGCCTAAATACTCAGCTTTATAATACAAAAAAACTCAATGTCTCAAAAAACTCAAAAACTCAACAGCAATGTCAGAGCTCTTTCGATAATGAAATAAAAGATGCAAGAAAAGCATTAATTAAAAATAACTGTTTCTTTCATCATTTAGTTTCAAAATCTAGATACCCACAGAATTTCGATTTAATCCTGAAGACTGCTGACCTTATTACAGTAAGGAAGTACTATTACTGCGATTTGGGCTAGTGAAAATAAACCACCTTATAGCAGTGTTACATCACTGTAACGGTGTATAGGCGGAACACATTACTCAACAATAAATAAGCGTACATTGTCAAGTTATTTGCTAACGGTGATTTCGCCAGTATCTGCGGTAAATCAAATGGTAGAGCACATGTCCATAGCGACAAATGCGTCAGCGTCGAAAAATAGGCTAGCGCTTGTAAAGCTCGTGTTCCAAACCATTCCGTGTTGCTATCCAGCAGCACAGCAATTCGTAAATTCAAGCGTTTCAATGCGCGCGTTGTCCCAATCATACTGAAGTTATTTCATATGGGTAAAATAATCTTTGGTCCAAATACATTTAAATTAAACGTAAATTTGAAATCTCATAGAATAAAAATAGGCACTAACCGCAAATTATGATATATTTTCTCTTCATTTACCGGATAATTGGTATCAAATGAGATATCAAGTTGTTCAAGCTCGAAATACACATCCCCCAAATAAGCAAAGAAATCAAGTACAAATTCAGGACGAACATATTTACATTCATACTGTAAAGCGGACCCTCCAATCGGCGAACTACTGCTGACACCGACATTAGCTGGCTGAAACATTTTACTTATCTCAAAGTCGAAAATAGAACGAAGGAATGAAAATCAGATTTAACTGATATTAGCCATATCCCACCTGTTTCAATAAAAGCGAATAGATCTTCATGTGGGAACTATTAGGAAACAGAGCGGATACGTTCGCAGGCATTGTATAACAATCCAAACGAAAGGAACGTAATTGTGTCATCGAACGAGCCACAGCACTGAAAGCCATATAAGTCATATATAGGGTGATATAAAATGAATAGAAATCAAGCTATTCATTGAGTTAATTACTTTTTCGAAACTGTACTAAAAGCAGAATTCAAATGTCAGTGATAATATAGTAACTTTAATATACGGGGAAACAATGTCCCCCAGTCCTCGGACAAATTTTCAACACTGAAATTGAAAACATAGCTTACCGCATCCCATTATAGAGTTCATCTTGAGCCTGATAACTAATACTGAGAGATTGGAGTTGGGCTAACTGATGGCTATACTCTTTCAGTAGATTTGTCATTGCACAGCCATTCACATCCGTTATCAAACGCAATTCACGCAAGTTTACACATCTCTGACAGATGCTGCAAACACTAAACTTAGTTGTGAGAATAACATCCGCGTAAAGCAAAATGCCAAAATAAATCTTGACAACTGTTAAATATCTAATAAATTAAAATTAAGTCGTGAAGAAATTCTCTTAAAGTTTTTTGGGAAATTACTACACTACTGCATATAAATTACCTGAACAATACATGTCTGCCAATATTAACATGAGGAATAAAGAAATCGATGTAGCGTAAATAACGTCCGCATTTCTGTAAGAAACCACAAACATGATGGTCATCAATTGGCCGAATTTGAAAGGAATTGGTTACAGTCGATGGGATGTCGGCGAAAGTAATATTCTGCCACGATATATTTAACAATCTTCTCCAAGTCACCGATACACGCTCCAAACGTACACGGCATCTGTAAGTTACATTAAAAACCTATTGTAAAGCTGTATTCGAATACACATCAGAACTTGGATGGTTAAAATTTTAGCAAATCCCAATCAGCAAAAAAGCATGGCATACTGTAAATATATGACGTATTGTAAAAGTGAGCAGTCTGATAAATCAAAATGAATATCTGAAAAAAGTTTCTATGGGAGCAAAAGAAACTAACTTCAAAGGCAAATAAGACAAAATTTTCTTCTGCACATTCAAAGGAAGTTCAGAAAAAGGAAAATAATTGTCTCCAACCAAGTCAACACCGTTACTGTTATTTTTCGTAGTCACTAGTCCTTTTGCCGATGAATTTAAAGATTGTAAAGATGAAGTGGATGGTATTGACCGCAGCTCAACATTCTAAAAGTAATATAAATTAATACTTTATAAAAAAATTATGCAGCTTGAAGTCAGCACTTCACAATGAACAAATCGGTTAAATGTTAGCATAACATCGTAATCAGTAGCGCTGTAAAAGAAACCAAATTACAAACTTCCACGTTAAAGTAAACTTCGAATGAAAAGCAACAGTTTGTTTTCAACATGCATTCAGTTTTTAGATCCCAGAAATCCTGGCCGTCTTCTTACTAAGCTTAGTAACAAAACGTTTCTCACATCTTAAACTTACCGAAACATTAAACAAAGAGGCTAACTTCTATATCCTCGATGTTTCCTTTTCGCTTTCTTTTCTTTGTCACCATTTTGCGTGTTTTACTTCGTCTCCCCAGTTGTGTCACTTTCGTCTTGCGTTTCTTCATTACCATTTTATTGCTATTTAGTAAAATTTCTTAATGGAAAGAAGTAATCCCCTCCATCTACAATGACATAATTGACGATAATGACCTGAAATCCAGTGTCTCAACACTTTTACTTTTTCATACGTAAAGCTCACTTTTCCAAAGCGATTTCAGTACTGTTATCTAACCGTTCACTGGTAAGTGATATTTGCTGGACTATAACTGAGCTAAAGATATTATAGCATGTCAAGTATTTCAAAATGCACTGGATCCAATTCTCTAATAAAGTTTTTAAAGTACTAAGGAATGATAAACTGCCAGCTGATTCCCAATTTTTGTATTGAACTCTCGACACACACTCAGTTACTGGCAAGATGTAATTCAATAGACCTCAACATTCATTCTACCGTTTTTCGCCTAATTTTTTCTATCATTCAGAAGAAAGCAGCAGGGAAAAACAAAAGGATAAGGAACAAAACATATCCGTAAAATTTCCAGCACAGCATTGAACTGCATCCCTCTACCTGACAAGAATATAATCCCCGCCAGCTCTTATGTTATACTACTGGAAAGTAAGTATGACTCGTTCTGAATCAAAGCACTAGAAACCCCTCACAACTATGTTCGTTCGAAATAGCGCAAGTTCAAATTTCTAACCCATCCCTCATATCAGACACTAACATCAGACGCGACGCACCACAACGCTTGTAAGCCATTCCAATCAGATATAGACAGAGGCGTTACCGTAGTGCCTTTCGATTTTTGGTCATTGTGGTGTTTGTCATCTCTCCATACGTGCTTCTTTCTCACACTTGTCATTGCATTTGTGCGGTCGTGCGGATCTTAATGTGCTTTCTGACATTCCGTTCCAAGATTTCCTGAAGTGTCAAGAGTTTAGTCAGAATAGAATTCTCTTTACGTGATACTTTTTCCCTATAACTTATGCACGTAATAATAAAAAAAGCATGGCGTCCGCATTCCCTTAATGGTTACGCGCTACACTGAGTTAATCCTTTGTGCTCATATAATTTCCTTCCTGGCTTTCTCCACATATCGAAATTTTTTCATTCATTATATTAAAAATATGGGGGATATGTGGGAGATAAGATATCGTCGTTGATCGATGATTTTCTTGACAAGGTGGTACTTTTTTTTAATTAAAGGTATGAGGATTGAAAAGCCAGTAATATTTTTATAAATTTGTAGCTAATTGTACAGTTGCTTAACTGACCTAAAAATACAGTACTGTTTTATCCATTCTGAACTTCAAGGAGACGATCAGCAAAGAAGCAAAAATAAAGAGAAGACCCATTTGGTCGAGAGATGATCGTCTTGGACACTTTAGACATGTCTTTGGAGAAGTAATGCTGTTAAAAATGATATTTTCTTCGCATGCTAAAAGCAAATTATTTCAGAAACACGGTATGTCAGCTAAAGAAATATATGGGTCCATAGAAGATGCGGAGAGTGCGATGTATGGGCCGTTTTTTGGTACACTTGGAGTATCCGCTGCAATGATGTTCACAGCAGCAGGGTCAGCCTGTGGTACTGCAAAAGCGGGAACGGGCATTGCTTCTATGGCTGTTACACGTCCTGATCTTGTTATGAAAGCTATCATTCCTGTTGTAATGGCTGGTAAGCTCTTCACGATTGACACTTGAACTACATAAGATTCAATTGCATTTGAAAAACTTCTGGAAAAATATTTGAGGAAGAATAGGGGTGAGATAAGTGGGCAGTTACCAAAATTCAGTGTTGTCAGGACATCTGATGTGGTCCACAATATGAAAATATTTTTTGTTTTTCTGTTTATGTAGAAATACGCCCAAAATCAGTGACTTACCGAGATATGTTGAGGACAAAATATTACGTTTGTTTTTAGGTATTGTTGCAATTTATGGATTGGTAGTCGCTGTAATATATGCTGGTCGTGTAACATCATCCGCTGATGGGTTTAAAATTGATCAGGGATTCAGTATGTTTGCTGGAGGTCTAGTATGTGGTTTTTGCGGTTACGGTGCTGGTTACGCTATTGGAATTGCCGGTGACGCTGGTGTTCGAGCATTGTCGCAACAGCCACGTTTTTTTATAGGAATGATCTTAATTCTTATATTCGCTGAAGTACTTGGTCTCTATGGCATGATTATTGCTCTGGTTTTGGGGGCAACGTAATTTACATGTCATTTTTGGACAAATATTAGGCACTGGCAAAAAAACAGATAGACCTTGGTTTTACATTTTAGAAAAAAGGATTTCACGTATTAATCTGAGTAAAATACATAACTATTTTACTCAGATTAATACGAGAAATTATTTGACGTTTGGTTCTACCTGAGGTCAAAATAAGGGTGGAATGGAGCTTGCAATGCTACTCTGAAAATTATGAGAGAGCTTTAAGAAGACTTTGATCGTAATTTGTTGATATTTTGTTGGTGCGAGTATTGAACATACAAATTTAGGTTAGGAGTTAACACTATACTGCTTATTAAGATCTAAAAAATGTTATAAACATTCAATACATATTGCGCAGGTTGTAATTTGTTAATGTCAGGTTTATACATATTTCTATTTTTCGGTACTCTGTAAATAGATTTATACGTTATACTGCAGTAAAATTCTAATACTGTGTTATATTTTTCTTAGTTGTCGTTTATACATACATCAAGCTTTGCAATTTATTTTATTTTTAATTTGCGCTGTTCTCATTTAAAGTTGTTTTGATATTGATTATTTGTTCTGCGGCGTTGCTTGTGGTAGCATATGATAATTGTTGAAGGCTCGTTACCTCTGTACCATCCTGTAAAATAGTGGTGAAGGCCATTATTTCTATACTTCTATTATTTGAGGTGGCTTAATGTTTGCAACAGCGTTACTATCTTCAGTTAGGAGCCGAACACAGTTAAATTTAAGCTTTGTAATAATGAACTGTGTGAACTTTGTGTACGTGTTGCATTCCATTGTGGTTGAATGGTGGTGTCACAAATATGCGTTTTATAAACTGCTAGATCTTGGCTTGTGGCGATTTGCTGGCTTGTATTTGATAGATTTATTTTTACCAGTGATGAATTGATATCACTTATCTGGTGCGTTTCTCACGTTGCTGAGTCGTGCTTATTTGAATTTAGGCCTGTCATGAATTGATTATCTACACAGGCTTTTTATTCTCAATATCGTAGATTTTCATACATTTGCAGGGGATCAGTAATACTATTAGCTTTTGTCAAACACTCATTAATTTCTATATGGCTAACTAACTGGGGTGGTTGTTTGACAAGTAATTTCAAGAAGCTTTGATTTTAAAGGGCTTTGATAAGGACGTTCAGTTTTCGTCTTGAGCTTTTCTATCGTCATAGAAGGGTAAGTAGTATGTTATGGATTAGCTGTTATTTCCATTAAAGCGGCAGATTTTCTGGTCAAAAAATTGTGCGATAGGTAGACAGGCGTACTGCATTTCTCCTACAACAATGATAAATTTGTTTACTGTCTTAGTTACAATGTTAGAGTTGTAAGTTTTTTGTGGAGCGGAGGCATGAAGTATTATGCTTCACTAAAAAAAGGAAGAGTTTAATTTTGCAGTAGTTGAGCGCTGAATTGCTGACTTCTTTCAGCGGATGGCTCTATTCTAATATTTTGTTACGGAAATGTCTTAGAATATTTAGCATTTCTCTTCAATCATTGAGATGAAGTTTGCAACCTTCATGGTTCTATAAAGCAGAAAGCATATTATCTTTCTTTGCTTGATACTTGAGTAAATTATTAGATGGAAAAAAAGGTCCTCATAGCAAGGAAAATTTCATATTTCAGGTTTTCTCTGGTAAATAAACAGGGAACTTAAAAAGATGTCGTACGATTTGGCAGCAGCAGAAAGTCCAGCTTATTCACCCTTCTTTGGGTATATGGGGGCAGCATCAGCGCAAATATTCACCGTACTTGGCGCAGCCTATGGTACTGCTAAATCAGCCGTGGGTATCTCGAGTATGGGTGTAATGCGTCCCGAATTGATCATGAAATCCGTCATTCCGGTCATTATGGCTGGTATTATTGGTATATACGGTCTAGTTGTGAGTTTTATATTTGCTTTCCATAACATAAGTTGATATGTGTAATCTGTCCTTCCTATATAAAACTAGGACCAGTTACTGATCTTGATGTAGCCTTTAATTTTTGAAATTTGTATGAAATTCTGTATTTAAGTTCATCCAGTTTTTGAATTTATGCTTCTCGATTAGTAGAACACTTTTAAGAGAATTTGGAGGAATGACATTTTTTTCATTTCCTGGAAATCCCTCAATTGCAGGTGGCAATGGTGCTGAAAGGCAAGGTAACGAAAGCTTCAGAGGGTTACACTTTAGACAAAGGATTCGCTCATTTGGCTGCTGGCCTTACATGCGGTCTGTGTGGCCTTGGTGCTGGTTATGCCATAGGTATTGTGGGTGATGCGGGAGTGAGAGGAACCGCTCAACAACCACGGCTGTTCGTTGGCATGATCCTCATTTTGATCTTCTCTGAGGTAGGTATTGTCTCTTTGTTGATATGTTGATTCTGATTGTCCTTAATATTTTGCAGAGTGATTTTTCTAATGAGTGGAAAACTTTAAATAAATTGAGTTTATATAAGTGGATAAAGATAGAAAAAATATATTTTTTGTAGAATGACAGTTTTTTTCGAAAGTACGGCTGTTAACACAGGATGTGCTTGAAAAAATTAGAACGTGTATAAAGAAATTGCTAAATAAAAACAGAGTTGATCTTTCTTTTGTATTATTTAGGTTTAATTTTGCTCAACTTTGCTACTGAACTTTTATCTTTAATTTCTACCTTTTTGATTATTTCAGGTGTTGGGTTTATATGGCATGATTGTGGCTCTAATTTTGGGAACATCGTAAGAAGTTGTAACTATCGTATTTTTCGCTTTGCTTTCTAAAGCTCTTTCGGTATTGTTACTTTTGTTCAAAGAATATTGTCTTTGTAAATTTATAATTGTCTGTTTAGTTATTAAAAACATAAGGTTTTAGTTGAGAATAAAAATGTGAATTATGTAGGTATTGTCATCAATTTCTCACATTTCTGTTCTGTTATGTTGTAAAGTATTAGTTTTGTATTATCTATTAACATAGATTTTAAATAATTCACAGTATTGCCAGTCCAGTCTAATCTTTCTAACACAGTGTCGCCAGTCCATTTTGATTTTTGCAAACCATCAAAAAATCTTATTATTGTTCAGTCAGTTTATTGCTGTTTTTTAGAGTTACCGGTGAAGGTTTACCAACTTATCTCCCGCATCCCTGATTCCGCTGGATTTTCACTTGGTATTGTTGTGACCTGTTCTGCTCATCTCCAGAACTAATTTGGCGATATCCCTTCGACTACTGAATCCACAATTTTATTTCCCATTCATAATCGTAAATTACTTTTTCATGTTGCACTGTGGTTGGGTTTGCTTTGTTCGACATTTCTCCTAAGTGAAATTTTGACAATTTCTGCATTTCTCAAATGAACGTGAAATTTTCTTTTGACAACAAATTTGATGTTCGGAGATGTGATTTTTCTGTTTAAGGAAATGAAATTTTCACTCTTTTTTAGTAATCATGTGTGGAAATTATTTATGTTTTAAATTCAAGTTATATCGTAGAAAAAAATAGCAAAAGCAGTCGTTATTTAGATAAGGCGAAGTGATTCTTGTTTGCACTATCCAGTTTATTAGCTTCTGTGAAATAAATGTTTCTCAAACTTATCGTCATTTTATAACAACGATTATTTTTGTAAATACGATAGTTGCAGACAGCTTTTTGGGTAGTCATATGTAACCGGATGCGTTATACTCATCCATCCGAAGGATATTGCTAAAAAGATACGTAGAAATCATCACTTTCTTTATTCCGTTTTTACAGCGACTGTATAACGAGCTTATTGACATTAGAATTTTATATATAAATCATTCAATATCAATCAATTTTATTAATCTTCCGGGACGAAATCTTTATTAAGCCTCTCATTTGGGAGTTGGAAGATCAGTGCTTAGAAGATGGAGATGCTGTATAACTTCTAATTTCTTAAAATATTTAAAAATATAGTCATTTTTTCTCAAAAATAATGCTGAAACAGTTGATTCGTTTTAATTGAAAGCAGTGCTCATCTCTGTCTTGTGGTTTGTAAATATTTAAAACCTGAAAGCAATCTGAACTAGATGTTATTAATTTGATAGTTGTACGATATTTTCAGCTTGAAGTCCGTGTTTAGGATCTTCCATTTCATTAAATTGTGTGACTTATGTGAGAATTTTTAAATGGTAAGTTTTGCATGAAGCTTTCTAGAGAATTTAAGAATTTCAAAAAATGAAAGTAAAAAATGTAAGCTGGGAGACAGTGACTCAACAGTTTGTCAGTACTCGTAATTAATTCTCATACAACCTTGAGATCTTCGGTTGTTCATCGGGATCCATTTTACTCTACTATTACTATTACTTACAATAATTTGTAGGACAAATTTGTTTGCTATCCTTTCATTACTTCTCCCTAAAAAAAGAAAGTATTTTTCAGGATAGTTATTTTCATTAAGTCATATATGGTCTTCTAATTTATTATTCTAAATCTAAAGTGATAATGGGCGTAAGATAAATTTTAATTGGTTAAAAAGATTGATCTCATACTGATAAGATTGATTATAATTCCTTAGCCTCAAATGATGTACAGATTCAATCTTTCTTTGCTTACTATTAGTTTTATTGGAAAAAATTTCGCTCACAAAGCAATGAAGAAAAAATTTGCCTCAGCTCTCTTTCCTCTTTTATCTTTCTCTTTGAAGACATTTAATAGTGCCAGCACAGAGAGATGTATGGCTGGATGTTTTCGAAAAGCCTAGTTAAACATGAAACTTGGCTAGGCTATTTTTTTTCATAGAAATTTAGTTGATATAGTAGTTGTAGGGGAAAGGAGCAAGAAAATAGAGAAAAGAGGAGACTCACAGTGCTTTGCCGTGTTCTCAACTTCCCAGAAATTCCAACGTTACCTCATAGCTTGGCCAAAGATGCTCTGAGGCTCTTAGGCCAATTCTTATTTTAAAGGATAGGTTTCCACAATGCCATGCAGAGTCCCTTTTGCACCACCATGCTTACATGATTGCTTCTCTCCAATAGGTGTGTATTGCTGAATTGAATTGCAAATTTCATCTTTTCATTTCACTCTCTTTATGATGTTCAGAAAGGGGAAAAGAAAGAGGGAGGGTGCATTTCATTCAGTCTCTTATTATCATCTGTTTTCTTAATTTCATTCGCTATTCACTCTAAGCTAAGCTAATTTATGCTAAATTGATTAGTCTTACACATTCTCAATCAAAAGAACGTTCGGGAATATCACTTCATTTATTTTTTATATATTTGCAAGTGGAAAAAAACGAGAAAAAGAGGTTAGAAATAAACTTTTCAAAATTTTACTCCTTAAATTTCCAGAAGTATCAACGGATTGGTTAGCGTTTCGGCGAAACAAAGAGGAATCTTAATTATTGCAACGAATAAAAGTAGAATTTGAATGCGAATGGCTGGTGCTTTATCAAGTGATCCTAAAAAAGGTACAGGACGTAATGAAAAGAAGGCATTTGTGTTTGGGTCATCAACACCACGTGACCTCTCATACATGTACGGTGTACCAGCAACGTTACGTGCCTACGATTCAAAAATTAAGCCGGTAAAACGATTAAAGGATCAAACGCTATCACATTATATGCGACAAGCGCGATCTGTCACCCGAAATCAATCAGGTGAGTGACAAAACAGGCCTTTTCATTTCGAGAAGATACAGTTTGCAAGGAGCAGATAATGAGTTGACTGTTTGACATATATGAATGAATCATCTGACTAAGATACTTTTGTAGGGTAAATCACCTCAGCTAGTCTGTTTACCTACAAGATACTTTATAGGGTAAATCAGGTTGACAATTCAGATTAACTGTATCAGTAGGTAAACATCAGTTAGGTAAACAGACTGGCTGCATTGTTCTTCTGTTTACTTGAGAATTCCGTGGCAAGTTTCTCACCAATATTTCCACTTTTCTCCACCATTACTGTTTTCGTCCAAATTCTTAAAACATTTTCTCTTTTTTTAACAAAAAAATATTTGTAGCGAATTTTAAATGGAACAGCAATTTCGCAACACATAAAAAGCATATTTGTGAAGAATTTTAGCGTATGCGTTATCATTAAATCATTAAAGCATCTCCGAAATCAACGTGAAACGAAGAAAAAATTGATTTTTGAAAATTTTTCAGTTAGAAAAGTTGACGGTTAAAAGTTTTGCAGATTATTAGCTGCGATTCTAGGATGCCAATATAATAACACTTTCAGGATTATCCTGTTAAACTGTGTATCTAAAAATTTTCATCAAACTATCTCTGATTTTAAAATACTTTAAAAAAATACAATTAATGGATTTATTGGCTTTCCGGAAAAATCACACATGCATTCTTTTTCTGGCCTAAGCCTTCTTAATTTGTATTTCATTCACGTCTGCAAGCAAATTTAACGATTTCGGAAATTTCGGCAAGCTTCTTCCGGTTTTTGTCCTGCTTAGTTTTAATTGCAAGTGTTTTCAATAATGTCATCATCACTTTATGAAAATATCACCAACAGATAGCATTTGTGACAGTTGTACAGATGTGATGGATGCCTTTCCGGGAAAAGCTCTGGAATGTTTCATATTTTATTAATCATTAAATGAATTTTACTTACTCAATAGAATAGATAGAATGACGAATGGAAGACAAAGGAATAGGCTTGTGATAAGGGGGCGATAAACATATAAAATTCTCCTCTGCAACGATTAAACATTTTATTGTTTTTTAGATAATCCATCATCGATGAAGAGATTTGTGAGAAGAAAGATGTAAATATAAAAAAAAAAAACTTTTTTTAAAATTATAAAATATTGGAAATTTAACAGGAACGTTTAGGATGTCAAAAACGAAAAGCTAGCAATTACTGCAATGTCGAAGGAAGGACAGAGAACTGACAGAAAGAATTTCTGCATCAGCCGAACTAATTTCACAACTCTCTTGAATATGTCCCTCAATGCTTCCATCTTACATATTTCCATGCAAAGATAGCTTGTGGGAGAAGAGTTGGATAAGCCTACTACATTGGCTCGTTGTAATTTTTGCTAAATCGGAATCGGAAGCTAAATCGGAAGGAAAATATTTATGCATTAACAATGAAAAAACTTGGCAGGCACGCAGACGACGTATGATGAAACGTGTCCGAAGTCATTTTTTGGCCATTTTATTGCGCCAAGCAGAAATTTATACTTTTCTTCCCTAACATTTAGTAGTTATTGGGGAGGGGGGGAAGGTGGGAGAAACATGAAAGAAAGGATTGGTGTAAATTTAAAACATCTTCCTGGATGCATTCAACGATGTGAAGTGAAAAGATAATGTAAAGATATAAATTAATTGTAATAATAATAATAATAATAAGTAACGGTAATAATATTAATAATGGAGTTTTTTTAATTCCAGCAATTGCTGAATTAAATGGTACAAATTTCTTTTTTTTCTTAAAAATATTTTAGCTTGAAAAGCCTTGAAAATTTTGCAAAGTATTGTATGTCAGTATTTTAAAATACCTTTATGTCAGAAAAATGTTTTAAAGAGATAGATTTTAAGTGCCATCTCAATGGATCTTTTTCTTGTTGAATGGCCGTGTATTCCGTATTGCTGCTATTCCTTTCCTTTTTTTCTCGAATTTCAAAGAAGCGCAATTATTCCTTCTTCCTTTCTCTGATAACATCTCAGATTTCATTCTTCTATTTGGGCAAAAAAATTGTGAAGAGATAGAGGGGGAAAGAGAAAAATATTAAATTAAAGCTAAGAGACGATCAAATGGCTAATTGCCCGTATGTAACAAAAAAGAGTGCATAGGAAAATTGTTAAAGTTGAAAATAATTAAAATTTGAATTTTGCGTTAAATTACTTATATAATTCAGCTGTGCTAATCATACAGAAGTGTGCTGCCAAATACTGCTACACTGATAATGAAAGAGGGTTAAAGCAAAAATAAATGATAGTAAATTCAATTGTTCTATCATTTCGGTAATTGAAGATTACTTTGGAGCGATAATGAAGCTACAAATTCGCCTGAAATTGAAATGTCTTGTAGGAAGTCGAGAAAGTTCCAGGGATCGTACAATGCGTGGGACATTTGCATTTGGTTCGTCAACGCCACGTATTTTATCACATTTATGCAGTACAACGGGAGAGAATTTTAATAATAATAGAATTAATCTCCAAGTTGGCCGACGATCATACACAACACCAACGTTTCCAACGTCACGTCCCAAGACAAGTTCCTTTTTTTCTCCAATCAAATAATTTTTGATTCAAATTTCCATTCATCAAAATAAACAATTAGTAATTAATTGAAAATCATTTAGCTCATTTCATTTCATAAATACCATAACCAATCAATCATTATTTATTGTAATTTCATCAGGCACGTCAACGAATGTTCAGATGAAACGAACAGATAAAATGATTCAAAAGCCAAGTGATACAGTAAGCAAAAGTACATGTCGGATACTGTCAACAGGCGGTCAGTCGAAAGAAAGAAGTGAGGAGATTATGAATTCCGTTAAAATGAAGTTGGAAGTACAGAATGATAAAGTAAAACCGATGAAAAAGATTGCTGTTAAAGAGCAGTCGAAAAGTGAAAAAGTTGATGGAAGCAAAACTTCCGCTCACTTATCGGAAGCATTGGAGAAATTATCTTCAGTGTCTGCCGGATTTGGGAATGAAGAAGAAAAAGCTTTGCTTGCTAAGGAACTGAAATTAGAAACAACATTTACTGAAGAAAGAAAATTATTGACTGCTGCTAATACAGTTGAAGATGGAAGTGGACTGCTACTTTCGACAGGACTGACATCTACAAAGATCGAAGCAGAAAAAATTACGGAAAATACTAACAGTACAGAAACGTCGGAAGGAACTAGAACTATTAGCATTCTACGTGAAGGAGAATCAGAAAGGCATGAAATTGATAAAAACATTCAGTCACAATCCATTAGACATGATAATTTAACGGATACATTTGAAACGAGGCAAGAACTTACGATTAATTCAGAATCTGCAGAACGTGAACGATCTCCTCTCATTACTCTTACTGCTTCAACCATTGATTCCAGTACTTCACCTACGATAACAAAGCTATCATCAGCTGTCGGCAGAACATTTAATCCATCTAATAATAATAGTGAACTAAAGGATGAGTATTATCGAAAAAGTCCAGATCAGATTAGGGATGCGGAAACGGAAATGTTAGATAATTCAGGATCAGAGTATGACAAGTTGCAGAAAATAGAAGAGCCGATTTTGGAAAACCTAGCTCAATTACAAGAAGTAACATTCAGCATGCAAAGTCAGGATGCAAGTAGTAAGCATAGAATAATTTATAATGACAGCTATCATCCCGAAGCTCCAATGCCACAAGAATGCATGAAAGGATCTGAACGTGAAAGAAGGAAATCTAACGATGTTGCTGAGGATGTTTCCGTGTTGTGAGTGTTTACGGATCAGAATCTGAATCTATTTGGGCGCAGCTTTCGGATTCTCAATTCATAAAAGAATATATTTAAATATTCAAGCTACCTAAATTTATCAGATTGATTGATTAGTTTATTGCACAATTAAGTTTAGAATAATTCTCATACAGGCTTAACTATCATCATAAATTTCACTAAAATTAGAAAATTCATATTTGATTTGTATTTTAAATATTACTAATATCATGATAAACAGAATTTAAAGTTTCACATGATTGGGGTAAACTGGCACTCCTTCTAAAGTAATTATCTATACGTTATTGCTTAATCATTTGAAGATGTCGTCCTTTTTCTACAAACGTCATTTTTCACTTCACATCAATAATACTTTCCCTCTCATGTCATTCAAACGAAAAAAAAGGAGAAATCGATCCGTGTGGAGGCGGAGATGGCCTTCTCCTGTTTTAAGAGGAATGAATGGGTGACATGCATGGCTTGATTGACGTAAATGATATTCCACAATGATGGCAAACCAGCGATCGCAGCAGGAACAGGAAAAAAGGAAGAAAAGGGACCGACGATATTCATCTCCACCACCATCAATGCAATTATTTTTTGTGACAAACGCAAATAGAAATTTTATTTTTAACAAAGTTATCAGTTAACATACTTTCCACTTCAATCATTTTATTTATATAAATTTAAAATTCCTTTTTCTTTGTCTTTTTAAAAATTTAGATGTTTTGGCAATAAAGAACTACCTGTTTTTGGCACAGTAGTTTTGCAAGAAAAAAATAATGCCAATCATAATCATTTATTATAATTGCAATTTTCTAAGAGCTTGAGTGATTCTTGGAATCTAAAAATCTTTAAATCTACTTTCCTTTTCTAAAAAAAATAATTCCATTCGGTGGTGTAAACAGGGGTCAGAAGACGCTGATGAAAATCCGCACTGTGATCGATGATATTTCGCATATTCGCTCCACAGAAGGCACCATCTACCAATTTCATTCCAGTGAAATAGTACTTATGAAAAGAAATTCAAACTTCATATTTCATTTGTGCAGAAATGTTGTAGGATTTCCAGTGTTGAAATTTTTCGGGTAAAATGAATTCATCTTTGCCATATATATTTGCAGGAAAAACAAATATTTCGGGATGTGAGAACCGATCGCGCGTTATAATGAAATCAGTAAAATAGTTACTTTCTACATTTCCATAAGAAAAATTATGCAGTGGAAAAGACTAAAACCAATACGTGAACCATTTATTCGTAAGGGAATAAGAGCGATGCAACAACAAAAAAAACATACGCCAATTTTTAATTACTGAGCACAGATGCAAGCTGCCTACACGATGGCTACAACTAAATAAAATGAGTGAGAGAAATGATAAGTATTACATGCTTCCTCCTTCACTGTTTTAAACAAATTACTTAATTTCACCTTCCACTCTAAGATTCTAAAGCAGCAATTTTAGTAAGGGTTCCATTTCTATTTACGTCCTAGGAATTGTAAGAATGTTAAAGGGACTCTATAGTTTCCCATAATCTGAACTTCGAATGAGTAATTTATGAGACTAATAAAACTGAAAACCTTGAAATAACGATAACGAAGAAAATGGAAAGACAGAAAAGGAAAAAATAAATGAAGAAATACAAAATATGATAACCAATTCAAAAAACACCATCAATTAATAAAACGGTTAAAAGGCACTTTACAGATTATTAAAATAAACTAGAAGCGTTTATTTAGGTCAAATTTCTTGACAGGAGACAACCTGCGTTACTTATCGATCAAGTTTGTTCATTTTCAATCATTATATGAATATCACAACAAATAAGCCGAATTACCTACTTCTAATCCATTAATGAAATAAAATAAACCAATATAAATTCACTAACCATTGGCAACAGACAGAAATGAGAATAGAAGCATCTAGAATAGAAACGATGAAATAGAACTAAAAATGAAACATAGATTTCCGACAAGAAATTCAATTTTTTTTCAATTTAGGTAGAAACGAATCAACTCGATTAATCCACAAGTTAGCACACTGCTTATGATATACAGTACCAGTAAATTCAAGCACCGAATTTGTGGAAACGGGCAATAAACAAATACCACATAATGACAGAACGATTTTGTCTGTTTCTTCCAAATGATCTGTATCCTCGCTAGCAAGGCTTTCCTCCATGAAGCATTTCAGACGTGTCCATATCTTGTCGATTTTATCAAGCAGTTCTTTCTGTTTAACCAATTTATCTATTCTTCCTTTCCGTATTCTGAGTGTCTGCAAAAATAATTCATCAACCTGTTCTCCATAGCAGCCAAATATTTCACTATATTATTATAACTAATTTTGTCAGACCGAAAAAAGTAATAAAATTAGCACCTACTACGTTGTAGAAATCCATTGTCAAAAATATTCACAGATTATCACCGATATATTCCTCAACTACAATATTTCTTTCAATCAATCACATACAACACTTTACAGTATCAGTTCAAATTCCTTTTCGGTACAACATAGCCTTATTTCTAGCACATATTGGGCTACTTCTTTAGTAATGTATTAGATATTGCTTACATTCCCCCGTCATCATAAACTCAATCCCGTTTTATAAAAATAAACTTACATAATCAGAGTAAAATAAACTGTCATTTTTTGTTCCAACTTTCATTTGAAATAAGTTTATTGAAAAGGACGTAAAAAAGATGGCAACAAAACTGTTCTTTTCAATCTTTGTTAACTTTTAAATATGTGTAACAATCACAGGTATTTAAAATAAATTTTAAAATAAGTGAAAAACTATTGATACTAACCATTTTATGGATTTCATAAAGTGCATTCAAATACTTTGCACCACGATTTGTGTGAACAATTTCTGCAATATGCGACGATGCTGAATTAGGTAGTAATGAATCAGCATCACTTAACAGTTTATATGCTTCTTCAATGCAACGCCGCCAAACATAAAGACATTCTTCCTGTAAAACAGTTGCTTATCACTAAATCTATGCCGTACGAAATTCATTCCCTATAATTTACTACCTGCTAATCAAACAAAATTGTGCAAATCAAAACAAAACATACTTCTCCGTCTTCACTTTCACCGGTTATCGACTTCATTGTCGCATAAATATCTGAATCTGAAATTAAAGTTTCTTCTTTCCGAATGTCATAATCGTTAATGTAGTTATAAAAAAAAACTTCTTGGTAATTTAGAGCGTAAAGAACAATTCAACACTTCACAAGTTTAAACTACATGACTAAGCAGTCAAAATATGAGTAGTTCTAGCGAGACATCCCCACTATCTTTTATTCCGCATCTAGTTGCCTCATTTTTTAGTGCTAATGATTTCGTTATCTGAAGAAATTGATGCTGTCATAAGAAACAAGGGATTAAAAACTAATGAAAATAACTAAACTGTAGGAATTAAGAATTTGAAGAATATCATTAAAAAAAGCATACTTCTCACTGGTTCTAAAATTCCTGAAGATTTATTCACATCAACATTTGTCGAAGTGTTATTACTACAACGAATGGTCTCCGAAAGCGGACTTCTCGAATTTATTCTCAGCATGCCAGGAACGACATCATAAGTTGCATCCAGTAGGTTGGAATTTTGCAAAATATTTTTTGAAAGAACTTCATTATCCAAATCAGTCGCAACATCGAAAGAGTGATCCGAAGCAAGAGAAATTGAAGCTTGAGTTCCAAAAGAGGCACTATTTGTGTGTAACACACCAACAGTACTTACTGAAGGATATGAATGTGAAGCAGGAATCTGTGTAACGGATGTTGCTGTTGGCTGGGTCGTTGAACTGCTAACCGGTTTAGAAAAGTCGATATCTGCGAGAAGTGATACTGCACTTGATGTTGATGCTATTGCTTGTAGGTCTACTGCTACTGGGGAATTAGGAGTTTTTTGTTGGGTTTGACAAGATTCTTGCAGTTGAAAAATATCTTTGCCAGGCAAGTGCTGTGAAAATGGTGCGCACGCTTGCAAGTGTGGAATTGGTAGCGTAGACATTGTTGACAACGCCGACAACGGCTGCCCCTTCTGGAAAAGGTTTCATCAAGAGAAAATTGCAAAAATCTAACTTTGGGGAAGAAAAGCAATATTTCATTGCTAAATCAAAGTTCATTCTGTAAAGCTACTATAAAAAAGACTTGAAACATTCTATGAAAGTAGCTATGTCCAATTTTACATATACAATGATAGCATCTTATTTATTTTGCATTAATTTCCTTTACACTTGCACATCCTAAATAAAACAGTTCTCTAAACCCTTTGCTGCATTCATAATTTATAGTATGTAGCTGAAGTAGCTCGTGCGTATAACAGATTTTCACTTAAAATGTTAGAAATGTCACTGAAATTGCTACTCAATAAACATTAAAAAAAGAAAAAGCTTTTCCCTTATTTATTTAACTATAATTATTCCAGGATAACAAAACCAATAAGAAAAAAAGTTTACTTGTATTAGTGCAATTAGTGCTAAGCATGAAAAAAATTCTTGTCGAGTGAGTTGACCAGGCATTGTCCGGTTGACCAACGACCATATATTACCGAGAATAGCACGTGGCAAGCATGATGTAACCATCAAATTATAAACAAGTGCAGTATTAGGTAACTGCGACTGGCTTGGAGCACCACACTTAGCAATAGCTTCCTTATAGAAACGTGGGACACGGTTTTCCTGGAGAAGTGACGGAGGCACAACACCGCCATTCTGCATGATGAAACCTAAAAGTGAGAACTGCAATAAATCTTAAAAGGTCTATCCCTCATCACTTTTGATTCAATATAATTTCGTAAGAGTGAATAAAAGCATGTCCGCAGCAGAAAAACTCCATGAGAAACCTTGAGCTCCATTAATGACAATTATCATTAATTGATAAAAAAAATTTCACCTGCACTATTCTTTCCTAAAAACATACCGTTATTTTCAGTATATTCCACGCGACCCATAACAATAGCTGCCATATATCCCGCCTCAGTGATCTGTACGAAATCACTAAGATTCCATTTTAACAAAGGAAATCTAAAATGGCTCACATGATTGGTTAATATAACTCAAAAGGGCAATTCATGACATGAAGCGCTGCTTAACCTTAGAAATTGTTGCCCGCAAACAATACCTCTTCTTAATCAGAGAAATGTCATTTAACGAAAATAATCCTAATACTAAATGAAAAAATCGAGAAACCAAAAAACAGAAAGAGATTCAAACGCCAGCAAAAAATGAAAAAAAAATATACACTATGAAAAAACAAGCTTCCTCTGAAATTTCTACAAGCACACGAAAAAAATTTTAATTATTTAGCAAATAAAAGTTATAAACAATAATATTAATCTAACGGTGCAATCATAAGTTTGACCAAAATATTGAACAAAAATTTTTACTACAAATTTTTACTATTTTTTAAAAGAAGTTTCTAGTTTTTTTCCATTGTAGTTGAAGATTAGTTTCCAAATATAGACTGTAAATAAATCGAGAATCCAACTAATAAACAATTTGCTTAACAATAAACAATAGCTAATAAGCTCATTTTCCTAAAAAACAAGTTTTGTTAGTATTGCAAAACAGCAGACAACAACATAATGCACAACAAAAAGAAACTGAAAGAACAAAGCTCATGGATAGGCATCAAATATAATTCAATACAATTTCTGGCAGTAAGTTCTAAAAATGCTAGAATTGTGAAATTGTACTTGCAATAGAAACAATACAGTATAGAAGGAATACAAAAGGTTGAATAGACGCTATGAAATAGCACACCTAAAACCGAAATAAAGTTTCAGAGGCCTTAATATAATAAATCTGGGCATTAATATAACAAGCCATTAATACAATTATTAGCAATATCTTATATTCAATTCCATTATCAAGAGAATATGAACACTACAAAACAAACAGAAACCCATTGATATAACTTCAGAAAAAACCAAAAATTTCAAATGACAATTCGAAAATGAAAAACATTTTTAATTTTACAAACAAATATAGAAAGAAATAAATGTCCAAAATGAGTGCTAAGATCTATAGATTTCTCATTTACCTTTTTAACTAATATAACGTCAGAAGATTTTTTTGATAATAATCTCTTCTAAAAGCAAAAGTCAAAATTAATATACACTCAAAAACTGAAAAAAGATTTTCCGAGATTGACAAAATCAGCTCAAGCGGCTACCATATTCTTTGCTTTTCGACTGAGCAACAAATTGGCCAGTTGTGCCTTAGACGCAATTCCTTCACGCCGGCTGAGTAAACAGCGTGCATAATCTGAATCTACCAATTCCGGATTGCAAACGCGACTGTGATACCGCAATCGCAGAGCTGGCTCAACAGCTCGCATAATGTGAATATTTTGATGACCCAGAAAGAGTGACGACAAATCTAACAGCAATGATTTATTGTTCAGACGTGAACGAGTTTGTATAAAATCTGTACCGTATAAAGAAAAGACCGTAAAATCCAAAGAGTCGAAGTGACCTCTATCCTGAAACATTATGACTTCTTATATTTTACATCTATATTTTCAAAATGTTGGTAGAAAAATCTATATATGAACTACCTTATGAACAACAAGCGGCCGTGTCTTTCGTTTAAAGGTAGCATCACGGAACCTGCTCATAAATGTATCTGCACCACCCGCAAAGGTTTTCGGTGTTCGAATTTTCTGATCGATTTCACCCACTTCATGTGCTGCCTGATTGTCGACGTTAAGACCTTTCATTTTTGACTGTAGTGCTTCATTTGCGCTCACAATTCGTGGATGATATTCCACAAACGGAAGTGGAAAGAACACCTGTCAGAAAATGATTGCTAGTTATACCATAAGGCAGATTCATAATAATGGGAAAGAAATGACAAATGTATATTCACCTAACATTACCACTGCGCCTGCATATTTAATATGTCGCGACGCTCTGAAAAGCAACTAACTAATCTGATATATCAATGGCTGCTAGGTTCTCAACTTTTAAAGTATTGAAGGAATATGCTGTTCCATGACCATATTGTTACAGCTGTTATACTTTTAGTCTATTTACCTGAAAATGTTTGATGGTATTGATACGCACTCGATCGAGAAATTCACGCTGAATATCAGCATGAGGTGATAGTAAGAGATATATCATCTGCTGACCGAAATGATTAACTGCTTCATCTAACACTGCTGCCGCCAAAATTGGATGACTGTCTTGTTTCAGTATTAACAACATAGTTTCTGTTTGTGCTGGTTTACACCTAACAAGATGCAATTATAACATCAGAAACTTTGAACTTTGGGAGACTAATTCGCAGCAGCTTCATAAAGAGGAAAAGCTAATATAACAGTATTGAAATTTTCAAATTACCGCATTCTTAATTCAATAATATCATCGTTAAGTAGTCGAATGGCAAAAGGATCAACGCCACGTACAGCCACAACCAATCTAGTTTGTCGGTTATCACCAACTGATGACTGACATATGCTCACATAATGAACCAAGAATCGACGAACTGCGCCCACTTCATCATTTGAACCAAGAGGTAACAAAATTGTTAAATCAGTGTCTTCTTTTACATAGGGTACCTCAATAAATATTTTTTTTACACCTAATAAGATTACCAGTTATTTCTCCAAATATTTGAATTTTAACTTAAAAACGTTGGAAAAGCTTGGGTTGAACGAATGATAAAGAATAGAGAACAACGATAAAGAGTGTATAATGTTCTAACACACAATAAATAGGGTGAAATAAATAACTCACTTGTTGTAAAAGTTGATTATTCGATATTATTCGGGTCAAATGAATACGATGCACCTTATCTCCATCATTGTTACGATACAATAAATCTACGATATAGTCCATACCTCGTACTGGATCAAATAAACGATAACCGTTTCGAAGTTTCAAAAACTCCTCAGACCTCCCTTCATCACTTTCTTCAATGAATTTCCTAGCTGCTGCAACTATCTAAAACAAATGCTAGATACATGAACAGAATGACGTGATCTAGGGCTTAGAAATTTGAACTAAATCCGAGATATATTGGCCTAGATTTTTATAATCAAACTGCACAGGAAAAATACAAATTATTCTGTCAAAGACAAATTTAAAATAATTGTTCATTGCTGAATTTAAACCTATAATTCGTCACCTAACCAGAGAGCCAGTAACCGTCAAACAATTATTAAATGTCAACTTTGAAAGCAGGAAATGCAAAAAATAAATTTATCCAGATATAAATCTTAGAGAGAATGGCAAACCTCTTCAACATCCAGCTTATCATCCCCACTCAATGCGTAAACATTTTGGTTGGGCTCATTTTTAAAGATCTCTGTATTTGTAAAGAAATGCCACTTCGGAACCTAAAAATTAAATGATTAAATGTAAAAATCTCCGACACTAAAAAATTAAATGTAAAAATCTCTGACACTAACCATGCTATATTCAGCAAAAAAGACTTAGAAACCACCTGATACCGATCTGGTGCTTTTGAATATGGTGGTAAACCGGCTGGCTGCGATGGTCCGTCCGTAATATCGTACGATAATGAGGTAATTTCGGCAGATAAGTGATTAATTTCATACTCAGTACGATTCAACTCAACATATAAGAAATGTTGATGAAGTGCATGAACATCTGCATCCGAAAGCAGAGGTGAGACACTGAGGGACCTGAAATATTGCACGTATTTATTTTTTTTCTTTCTCTTTTCAATGCACATGGAACAAACTATTTAATAAATGTGGGATAAATTTCTCATAGTCAACAAAAACTTTAAATTGACTAATCAGCCACCGATTAAAATCTTGTGATGATGAGGACCACCACGCAACGGTATCATGTATCGCTCTGCCACTGCCGCCTTCAGATAGTCCTTCATCGACTTTCCACCAATAATACGATCGACCCTGAGTGAATCAACAAAATCAATGATGTAAAGGCAAATAACAAAATAGGGTGTCGATTACGAAAATAAAGACCTGGTAGTAACTGGTGCACGACAAGTTTGTTGCGAGATGAATACAAAGTTCGAACGCATTATGATCTGAACCGCTAAATATAGAACTGCATGAGTGTTTGAAATTCCTGCAAAACTGACTAAGAGTTGCTTTTATAAAACTTTGTGCTAGCAATTTCTCTGCAGTGTAGCCCATATGAAATAGCAAAACTTACTGCCTTATAACAACAAAATAAGTTTCAATTTATACAAATTACAAAGTCGCAACACAATCATTTTAATTTAAGATTTCTAAAAAATGAACAAATTGAACATATCCCTTACTGTACAAGCGACTGCATTGCAAGATTTGTTAGCAAAATTCCGGCTTGCAAGCTACATCCGTTCGAATCGTTTCCAGTTCCAACACCAATGGCTACACGACGATTCCAATTTACATGATTTACAAATCGCATCAATTCGAATGGATTTGCGTATGTTGTATCAGGCATCACGTAATACCAGTCAAATTTTTCGTGCATGGTTTAAAATAAATTTAAAACAATAAAGACTAAAAATGTTTCGAAATATGTTTTTTCAAGCTCGAAACAAAAACTTTACTTTGTTTACTTTACTTTGTGCGAAATTGTCACATTCCAACTCAATTTCAATAGGTAATCTTACAGTACATAATCTTACAATCTTGCTAATCTTGCATTAGCAAAAATCATGTACTGTTATGATAAGTGATAATACAGAACAGTGTAAGTAAATCGTATATGGTATTATTGATATTCAAAGTTTAAAATAAAACCATGTTTAAAATAAGATTGAGAACTGGCATATGTGAGTGTTGTCCATTTAGTATGTACGGTATAAGATTCGGAAGAACGGCTATGTCACCGTCGATACGAGAGATATCAGCGAAGAGCTGCAGATGAGGCACATGCCTGCCGATAGATGCATTCAGCGCCACCATTAACGAAGACTGTCCAAGAATGATAACCATAAGTTTTTCGCGTATCCCCAATTCAGTTGCTGCAAATCCAGCTCTAACTACCTGAAACAACGTAACCTAACGCTAGCTTCAAAAACGCTTTGCTCTGAATTCACAACGACGTAAACTTGCAGAGAACAAGAAATACAGATATACAGAGACGATATGAATCAATTTCAACTTCTCATTTAACTAATTATATGAGATTTCACATGTTGACGCTATGTATATTTGGTTAAAATCGTTATTGCAGCTAGCTACAAGAGCGTTACTTTAATATTTATGAATTGACAAAGACAGTATCAATAAAGATAACCTTCCGGGTTTGAGACTGAGCATTAGTCGTAGTAGCTATAGCTTTTTTGATAATAACCTCCCAGTGCTCACTCGATAACTCTTCGTTCAACGTTCCCGGTGGAATTAGTTCGTCGGGTAAAAACAGCACTACTGACAAGAGTACGCCAAGTACCAAACCCGAGGTGAGCGACACACCTGCACGAACTCCATGCACCATTGACTCCTCAGTGATCTGTTATGACCTGCAATTATTAGACTTTCATTTCGTGATTTCCCTTAAACATTATCTGTTTAAACGAAGCGAAGGTTATGCATCTGATCGCTGCACATGAATGGGAAAAAAGTAAACAATTCCACAAATGAAATTACAGGCACATTCGACACGTTGTGATATACGAAAATGAAAGCGGCTTGTAAAAGTAGAATAGCAGTACTGACACGGCGGATCTCCGGTGCATAACACGAAAACTTCCGGACCTGTCTCCCGGAAAGCCTGAAGTTTTTTCTTCATATTGGAATCTCCTTACTCAACTTCTGACACCTTTCCATTCCACAATCTTATCATCCCCTGCGTCTCCTTCAACCACACAAACACTCCACTCCATAATTCTCACTCCTTTGTCACCATTCCGGGATTCCCAGCAGAAGTATCCCTCGTTTTTTCTCTTACCTCACTAACACTCTCTATTTTGCCACGCCTTCTCAGTATATTGCTGTCTCATGTTTACCGTGCCAGTAGACGAGTTGCTAGAATTGCTTCACCGTTATCTTACGTGCGTCACTTCCTCTTAGTCACTAGGTGGTTTCTGAGTGAAAAGGCTAACCTCACTGAAATTTGTTTGTTACCTCGAATTTTATTGGTTTAATTTAATAGGACGATAGGGTTAAATAGAGTGGTTTTCAGCACAGTGAGAAACGATGGATACAGATTTGTATGACGAATTTGGCAATTATATAGGACCTGAATTGGATTCAGATGATGAGGAAGACGATGACACTCTTGCATCAAGTACTCAGAAAATGGAAGATGATGGAAAGGAGGAAGAAGAGGTATCTTTATAACTATCTTGAACTTTATTTGCACGTAACATTTCTGCCGTCTTTGTTTCTGTGACTTCTATTGAAAGAAAGAAACTGCAAAAAGTTCTTGTTCTTCGACAGTATTTTCGTACTTGTGCTAATTACTGGTGACTATCTGCTTGCTTAGTTAAACGAAAGTCAGATTAAGAAATCGTTGCTTTTAATCAGAAGAATCCAAATTCACTTATAAATTCTTCAGGATAATGAGGCAGTGAATGATGATGTTGATCAGATACCGCCCAATCAAATTGTTCTACATGAAGATAAGAAATATTATGCAACAGCGATGGAAGTATGTTTATGTTGCACTGATTCTAAACTGAGCGTTACAGAAATTATTTGAATTTGAAATAAAATTTCCATGTAGAAGCAATTAGATCATATGGTTTAAACGAAAATTTCTTGTTTGTTTTATATTTCTGCCCAATTTAAGATTTATGGCGAAGACGTCGAAACAATTGTGCAAGAAGAAGATGCTCAGCCCTTAACAGAACCAATTATAAAACCTGTTAAACAACGAAAATTTCAGGTCAGATTGTTAGGCACTCATTTTTCATTGAAGGATTTACTAAATATAGAAAAAACATTCTACCTATTTTATTAATTTATGGGTCATTTTTAGGCACTTGAGCATGCGTTGCCAGAAACGGTGTACAATAAAGAGTATCTTGCTGATCTTATGGACTGTCCGCATGTAATGCGAAACATTGCAGTCGTGGGCCATCTCCATCATGGAAAAGTAGACTTTAAAATGCTTTCTCACCATTTTTTATGTAATTGGAAAGGATGAAAAATCTATTAAAAGACGAAATTTTATTTTTTTTCATAATATGAAGATTTTTTTAATGGCTGGAAAGTATAGCCATTATTCTTGTTTTTTTTAGACTACTTTTATCGACTGTTTAATGGAACAAACACATCCGGAATTTGTCCGTGGTGAAGATTCAGATACTCGTTTTACTGATACTTTATTTATTGAGCAGCAGCGTGGTTGCAGTATTAAAGCTACGCCAATTACTATTGTCATGCAAAATTCACGTCAAAAAAGCTTTCTATTAAATATAATCGACACACCAGGTGATTTTAACTTTAGTAATTAAGGGTTGTTTCTCTTTAATTTTGATTGTTTCGTCTTCTTTTTCTAAAGTGAAATTTGGTTTTCAGGACATGTTAATTTCTCGGATGAGGTGACGGCAGCATACCGCTTAAGCGATGGCGCAGTAATTGTGGTAGATGCACATGAGGGAGTGAGTTTTATCATTTTTATCATAGAATATAGGCATTTTTTATTTTTTTGCAGTTTGAATTGGATATAATTTCAGGTTATGTTGCAAACGGAAAGAGTAATTCGGCATGCTGTACAAGAACGGTTACCGGTTACTGTGTGCATAAACAAAATTGATCGATTGATATTAGAGCTGAAATTGCCTCCCACAGATGCTTATTATAAACTTCGTTTTATTCTAGACCAAATCAATAGTTTACTTCAGTAAGCTTATATATAGTTTATTTTTAATATTACTATATAACTGCCTTGTTTTGCACAGGGCAACAGTTTGTTTCTTAATTCAGTATGTCGTAACTCAACGTTTATTTAATTTTTGGTACCAATAGTAACGGTGTAATTTAATTAGTGATACAGTTTACGTTTTCTTCTTGAAAAAACAGTACAGTCGAAGAAAGAGGAATACCTGCAAGTTTCAGCTCGCTTACGTACTTTTCTTTTATGCATAAAATATGGAGTAAACTAATGGTCGTTTGTTAAGTTTTGAGGGAAGGGAATTCATTATTATCTAGCTTACCGAAGTCTTATGAGTATTTGAATGTCACTTTATTTTTGTCTTCCAGAACATTCAGTGATGAAAATGAAGCAATGAAAGTATCGCCTTTACTGAATAATGTGGTTTTTGCTAGTTCGAGATATAACATATGCTTTTCATTGCGAAGTTTTGCTGAGTTGTATGCCAATAGCTATGGTATGCTTTGCTTGCAAGAATTTCGTTATTTTCAGTTGTTCTGTTTTACTTTTCTTATTGGAGTCCTTGCTACTTTTTTTTCTGCTTTTGATTCCATAATTACAGGGACATTTATTGGAGAGGAATTTGCAAAACGTTTATGGGGCGACCAATATTTTGATAAAAAGACTAGAAAATTTGTGAAAAAACCACCGCATCAGGGGGCTTCGCGATCTTTCGTAGAATTTGTTCTCGAGCCGCTTTACAAAATATTTTCTCAGGTTAGCTTTATTTGTGTGTAATTTTTCATTTCGCTGAATTTTGCTATATGCAATCATGATATTTTGTTGTTAAGGTTGTTGGCGATGTGGATACATGCTTGCCGTCGATGATGGCTGAATTAAATATTAAATTGACCAAGGAAGAGCAACGAATGAATGTACGGCCACTAATCGCCCTCATTTGTCGTCGTTTCTTCGGCGACTTTAACTGTGCGTCTTTGCACTACGTCGTGCAGTTACTGATTTTACTTAATAGATCTGGAAAAATGATTTTGAATCATTACATAGATTGTTGACGCAATTGGTGCTAGTTATCAATACTCACTTTTGCTACTAGACAATATTATGCAAACCATTGCAGCCTTTGTCGATCTCGTTACACAGAATATCAAATCACCGTCGGACAATGCAAGCACGAAAGTGGAACACACTTATTTAGGACCTATGGACAGCAAATTAGCGCAGGCACTCATGAAATGTGATGCTGATGTAAGAATTGATTGGCGAGACTTTTTAGGTTTAAAAAGATGGAATTGACAGTCTCGCAGAAAGAGAGCAGAATACGATAAAACACGAGAATTGTTTTAGGGTCCTCTGATGGTTCATACGACAAAAAATTATGCAACAACGGATGCTACATCATTCCACGTTTTTGGCCGAGTTATCAGTGGAACGTTACATGCTGGACAAGATGTACTTTTTCAGTTTTAAATGTCTAAATTTTCATGGCAACTAATTTAAATGCTGTTCAGTACAAGGGTGGAGTTTATCTCCATGTTTTGCAGGTTCGAATTCTTGGTGAGAGTTATAGCATTCAAGATGAAGAAGACTGCAGGATCATGACTGTGGGTCGCTTATGGATTAGTGTTGCAAGGTTTCGTTATTTTGCTAATTTTACATATTTTGATTCTTCAGTGGAAGTTTCAATCCTTTTAATTTACTGTTACGTGCAAATTTTTGTTTTGTAGGTATTCAATGGAAGTGTCTCGTGTTCCGGCTGGAAATTGGGTGCTGATTGAAGGGATCGATCAGCCAGTTGTGAAAACATCAACTATAATGCAAGTTGAATATGACGAAGATGTAAGCTAGAATTCTTCAACATTTCTTCGGATCTTAGAAACATTTACTTAAATCACGCATAATGGTTTTAGATTGCTTATTAAATTTTTTTTAAGGTTTACATATTTCGTCCTTTAAAATTTAATACGAAGTCGGTTGTCAAGCTTGCGGTGGAACCCATTAATCCTTCAGAACTGCCAAAAATGCTCGATGGTTTGCGTAAAGTATGTTTTTTGGGATGAATTTTTCCAAGACTTTGTTTTTTATTTTTATTATTAAGATTTAATGAGCTCTTTGTTATACAGTGCGGTCATACTCCTTCTTCAATAATTTTTATTGCTCAAAACATGTGAATTTTGTTGAACACATTTTTTATCGCAGGTCAACAAATCATATCCGCTGCTAACAACTCGCGTTGAGGAATCTGGAGAACATGTTATGCTCGGAACAGGAGAACTTTATATGGATTGCGTGATGCATGATATGCGGAAGGTTCATATTATCTTTTTTCTGTTGCACACTGAAATGTTTCTGATACAAAGAATTATCTCGAAAAGTTTTCTTACTGATTGGTTGTAACAAGTCTATTACGGGTTCAAAACTGCACATATTGGTAATGTTGCTGGTAAAATTAGTTAAATTTAGGTGTTTTCGGAAATTGACATCAAAGTAGCTGACCCCGTTGTTTCGTTCTGTGAAACCGTTGTTGAAACGTCATCCCTGAAGTGCTTCGCGGAAACGCCTAATAAAAAGTACACATAAATTTTTATAAGTTATTCTTAGCAATATAATTTTAATGATCACATTTCAACAAAATTTCAAACCTACAAAAATTTTTCATTTCTGCAGAAATAAATTAACGATGGTAGCCGAACCACTAGAAAAAGGGCTTGCTGAGGACATCGAAAACGAAGTAGTTCAAATTGGATGGAATAGAAAACGTCTCGGTGAATTTTTCCAGACAAAGTATGACTGGGATTTGTTAGCGGCACGAAGTATTTGGGCTTTCGGTCCAGATACAACTGGACCGAATGTACTTCTCGATGATACTTTACCGTCTGAAGTTGATAAACAATTGTTGGGAACAGTTCGTGAATCGCTTGTGCAAGGTTTTCAGTGGGCTACACGTGAGGGACCACTCTGCGAAGAACGTCAGTTTGTTGTCCTCTCTGTTCATGAGATCTTGGTAAATTTTTGATAAACCAAGTATTATTTATTGAAGATATGCAGTTTTGTTAGATTTCAGCTATACGAAATGTTAAATTCAAAATGTTGGATGCAGTGATTGCAAGTGAACCGTTATACCGTGGCGGTGGTCAGATCATTCCAACAGCTCGCCGATGTGCATACTCTGCTTTCTTGGTAATTGTTAATTTTCCACATCATTTCTGCATTTTTTTACATCTGAAATCGTCGAACTTTTATAATATGCAAAATAAAAACTTGATGTTTCGTTTTTGAATGAGTGAAATAGCTAATTTAGGTCGTAGTTGTTGAAATAGCTGATACAGAAACTTAATGTTGTGTTAAAGTATGGTAAAGAAAAAAAGTAAATAATTTGAGTATTTGAGTAGATGTTTGGATTTGTCTCATCAAAAATTTGATTAAGATGGCTACTCCTCGCTTAATGGAACCATATTATTTTGTGGAAGTAACCGCACCAGCAGATTGTGTTAGCTCGGTATACACAGTATTGGCAAAAAGACGTGGTCACGTGACTACTGATGCACCTATTCCTGGATCACCGCTTTATACAATCAAAGCTTACATACCTGTCATCGATTCATTTGGTTTTGAAACTGATTTAAGGACTCATACTCAGGGACAAGCATTTTGTCTAGCAGTTTTCAGTCACTGGCAAGTACGAATTAACTTTGTTAAATTTGATGTTTCAAGAGTGTTATGGTGACTTGGTAGTTGGAAGTTTGGCCTGTTCATTCATTTTTTTGGACTATTAATTGTACGATAAATGAGTAGGAAAATAATTTTTGAAAATTTTTTTCAAATTTGAGAGATAATTTAAAGATTTTTTAAATTCAGATTGATTAAAAGATCTAATTTTTCATAATTTTGCAGATAGTGCCAGGTGATCCATTGGACAAAAGTATCGTGATAAGGCCTTTGGAACTCCAACCTGCTCCTCATCTAGCTCGTGAGTTTATGATAAAAACCAGGCGTCGAAAAGGTCTTAGTGAAGATGTCTCAGTAAATAAATTCTTTGATGATCCTATGCTTTTGGAATTGGCGAAACAGCAGGATGTTTTCAGCTATACCAACTTTTAACATTATTTTTTTGGTGTTTGATCTCGTGCTTGTTTTCTATTTTTTCTTGAATTTGAGCCACTTCTGAAAATTTCTACTTATAAAGTTGGGAATTTTTTCTGTTGTTATCAGGAAAAGACTATAACTCTCTTGCTGTTTTGTTAAAGTTGTCTAAGCGCATAAACTTTATATAATTACGGACTTTAATGTTACGCAGAAGTTGCAAAACTGAAAGATTATTCTTCACGAAACATTGCTTCTTTACTGATTATATGATCAATTAATGAGCTATGTTTCGATCGTCCTAAGGGTTATTTGTTGTACATTTTTGGCATGCCTTCACCTCGAAATGGGTTGCGTCGTATCATTCTGAAATTAATTTAAATTGATAGATTTGAACGCTTGGAACATAGGGAAAACATGTTGGAAAAATGAATGTTCCGGAATTTAATTCGTAACTCTTTCAATTTGATAGTTTTGGAATTGATCAAATTCAAGTTGTTTAATGAAAAATATTGATGGTTTTTCGAGTTTAGAATTTACTCCCTTCAGCCAATGCATAAAGTTTTGAAGTTTTACCATTGGCTCCTGAATCTCCTTATGTACTGTTTTCTCCGTGGGCCAGTTACGTTTGGCCTCATACTCTTCGCAAAGTCGTTTATGTTTCACACTTGATTCTGGTCGTCGACGAGATGACATCCGTCGCACAATATAGGCTAAAATTTTCGTTCTCGAAGCGAAATTAAAATAGGCTTGGGTGGACAAGATTGTGAGGATTGATTAATAGTTTTCAACAAGCCTGCTTTTTCGTCATTAATTACGATATTTTAGATCTTAGCAAAAAACTACACAAAGCAGTTGGGACTATGATTTCTTTTCTAGATATGACTAAACTAACATAGTCGGCGAACAATATCTTCCATGCTTTGCTGAGGCTCCTTTTCTTTAGCCCATTGTTGAAGTTCTCCCTTACCAAATATGAGAAATGTGATCATGGCCGTGAGATCAATAGCGGCTGCTATTAGAAAAGATATCCTCCAACCTGCTTCGGTACCCTGAATTATTTCTTTCGATTCGTGTTTGAAAAGTTGAATACTTTTTTCTGGATAGTTTAGAGTCCGCTGTACGCTTTACACATAAGTGTACATCTTATCAAATATTGTTTTAAACGATTAAATAGTAAAATCTAATCTTTTTTTTTGTCCAGAAACTACAATTTCTATTGGTGATGGGATTGATCCATATCTTTGTAGAGTTTGAGATTTCATTTTGGTCTTTATGTCAGAGAAAAAAATTTGATGAGATCTCAGTGAAGGTAATGTTACGGGAGAAATAACGGACTGGTACAATTTCATTAATTTCGAAAACAATTTCCTGTAGAAATGAACCTTAGCAGCAACAAGATGTTCCAGAATAAAACCACTAGCACCCGCCAGGGCGCTAATACCATTTGAGAAGCCCATCAGGATTGGTGCATATCGTGGTGCTATATCAAAGTGATTTACATTGAATCCTGTAATTATAGATCCTATTAATTTATTTTAACAGTACTATTGTAAATTATGAATTTTTCATTCAAGAAGCAATGCTAATTATATCTTTAACGGTATTATTGTTATCCAAGAGAATTTCCTCATAATATATACCTGCAATACCAAAGCCACTACATCCTGCAGCAAGTATTAATGTGGTAACTGCAGCAGACGGTTCATTGATAAGCGATAAACAGCAGAGGAATAGCGCCTCACCACCAAAACCTGTAATTAGCGGTTTCTTTTTGAAACATAAACGAAGCATATTCAATTGGCAACATTCGATAGAAAATATCAGGAATAGTTCAATTAGCAGTTTTCCAAATTATCGACAAGTTTTATGTGTGCAAAAATACGATGGATCATTATTACGACTAATTTCATCGATAAAATTATATTTGAAATATAAACTTTCCGCTTCTTCAATAATTTACGAGAGATTCACGTGAACTTAGATATTCGAAGTAGTTGAGGTGAAAAATTTTTGGATGGATAAAAACCAACCAAATGTATTAAATAATTTGCGGACTGTTTGCGTTGACATTTTACCGGTAGAGCGAAGATAGTCCGCCATTTGACCGGAAGCAAGAACGATAACTGACATGAGAGCATGTGGTAACGATGAGATTAAGCCACCCTGAAAATTGAACGAGACGTTTTTTTTTTGAAAAAAATTCTCTTCCACAACAGATTTCTTAAAGTGTTATGAGTAATAGTTGCTCAGACTTACGCTTTCTATTTTGAGATGTAAGACGTCTTGCATATAACTTAATTGATTGCCAAGGAGGAGGAAAAATGTCCACGACCGGCAGAAATTACTGATAACGATCGCCCACACCGCTGAGGATAATAAAATTTCCTTCCATGGGATCGTTGTTAGCTAAAATTTCCTATTCTTGAAAAAATGAAAATAGTATACTATTAATTGTAAAGAAAAGAAAGCATGATGTTTGCGAAATTCAGCAAAAATAAAAAAAAAACTTAAAATGTGCAAGAAAAAATTCAAAAAAAAAATTTTGTCAAAATACCGTTGCTGGTGAAGATGTGACTTGTCCAACTTGTTCAATAATAAATTGCTTTTCGTCATCCGAAATTGATTTACTCATTTCTGGTGTTGGTGCACTAACAGCATACCAAATTAGGAACCATAATATTCCCGCAATACCTTCAAGTGTAAAATCATTTTATCTTTTCAGCTAACATTTAATTCAATTTGACTTGAAATTAATTTTGGATAAGCTTACCGAAAAAATAAAATGGTGCACACCAATCGATGTAAGAAACAAGATAGGCAGAAATTGGTAGGCCAATCATTACACCAAGATATCCACCGGTAAATGTGGTTGTAGCAAGTTTGGAGCGTTCCATTGGTGGTGCCCAATGCCGCCAAACACCGTGCATTGCCGGATAGCTTACTCCCTTGAAATACAACTCTTCTTAATGTGTAGGATGAAATTTCCTTCTTCTAAACTACGAGGCAGTAAACCAACACTGTTCGAACTTTTTCCTACAACAAGTTTGATAAGTTAGACTCAACTGAACAAGATACCAGGTATGCCTCACACGAAGTTTCCATATGCAATCTACGTAACTCTAATTTTTTACATAAAACTACTGCAATTTTCAAAATTTTCGATTCATATCAGAATTTGAATTTTTTGATCACAGAATTCAACAAATTACTAATTATAGTATTTTATAATTCTGACAAGCAAGTATTTGTTGATATATGCGAATGTAGGAGAGTATTTTAAAACAATATAGAACACTAATAACACTATCAGAGTGTTTGAAATAAAATTAAAATTTACCAATGAAAGGCCCTGACAGATTTGTATGGCCAGAACAACGAAGTCAGTGTGTGGATGTGCGCTTAACGCTAGCGCCAGGAATAAATTTAGCACAGCAGCAATGAGTATTGAAAAGCCAAAAAGCCTGCAACATTTTAATTAATTTCATTAATTTACTGAAAAACTAAAAACAGAAAACTTACAAATAGATAAGTGACGTTCTGATAAAAATAAAAAGAAAAAACTTACAAATTTGGCGCAAATTTAGCTGCAAGCATACCGCCCGGTATTTGCGTGATAGCATAGCCGTAGAAAAACGCACTTTCCATGAAGCCAAGTTCGGTTGGCGACCAGTAAAACTGTTGTGCCTGTAATTAGTATAATTAAAGTTTACATTTATGAATTTCACAAATGGGATGTTTGGTGCTGTTGAATTCTCCAGAAAAATCTCATTCTTTTGATGTAGTCGGCGATGAATAAAACGGATGGATCGATTTAAACTGCTAAATGTATGAAAAACTTTGCGTCTATCATTTCTCCTCTATTATTCTTCCAATTATTCCAGTGATCACAGTCAGTTTCTTGCTTACAGTTTGTTATCATTATCATTGTTATTGTTATTACTATTATTATTATTATTATCACTATCACTATCATTATTACTGCTGTTATTATCATTAATATTATTATTGATAGTTTATTTGGAGATATACATGATTGTTGCCAAATGGATCAGTGAAATTACTGATCATCCGTCCTTTTGCAGCACCAAAATTGCAACGAATTCCGAAAGCTATAATGAAACCAATATTTGCCAAAATAGCAGTTTGCCAGCGTTTCTTCTTCAGGAAAAACACGTCCTACAAAAATGTGCAAATTATCAAACACTAAAATAATAATTGAAATTTTAAAATTTAATGCAAAACTGCCAGCCTATTTATTACAAATATCGACGAAATAATAGTAATAATAATAATAATTAATAATAATAATAAGAACAATAATAATAATAATTAATAATAATAATAATAATAATAATAATAATAAATAATAAATAAGTAAAGGTTAAAATCAATGTTTTGATACCGATTTTTCAGAGATGCTATGAAGTTGCTCGATATTCTTCGTTTTTCGCCGCGTTAAAATGCTAAAATATTAAATTTATATCAATTTAAATTGCATTTATTTTAATTTCCACAAAATTTTAAAATGCTTAAAAACTAATTGACCTTTTTGCCTTCTGAACCACTGATTCATTGTGCTTAAATGGCCAATGCAGCGATTTTGACTGTGATGGTGATGGATTGGATTCTAAATCCTGCAAAATTCATAACACATCAAAAACGTTATTTTCGAAATTTAAAAATTTTCAAGTCAATGACAGCTCTCATTTTTGTGCTTCTATCATTTCCTTCTTTTTTTCTCTCTCGAGAGTGATAATCAGTAATCAATGATCGATCATAAACAGGCGACTTACGGAATTTGAATGCGGTGCTTTGTCGGTCGCAAAATAAGACATCGCCATTGAGGCTGTGCTCTTTTTTATCGCATAAAAAAAATCTGCAAATTAAGGTCGTCTGATCAGTTAGCGTACTTATAAAAAAAGTTCCGAAATGCGAAAATAGTCTAAAATGAATGAGAAGATAATTTGAGTTAATTTCTGTTTAGCAATTGGTTGGATAAAGGCAATGAAATTTTTTCCATCAAACTTGTTTGAAACGATTTAGACGAAATGTTGTTGAGGGCAATTAAATTTCATTAGCTGATAATGCGATATTTTTCATTGTATTAATTTAAAAAGAATTGAACAAAAGCTGAAATTTAATAGCAAAATAAATTTAATAGCAAAAACAACAAGTCTTTTCTCGTTGGAAAAATCGAGTTTTGCTAATTAAATTACAACTTAAAAATGAAATGACCACAAGTGAAGATCGCTTCTCTCTTCCAGTGAATTGTTGAAGAAGAAAAACGATAAGTTGATGGATGGGGACGGAAGAGGAAGGGAGAGGAGCACTTCTTCTACAATAATTGTCACATTGAAATAACAAATCATCTGACTGGCACTAACTGACTGGTAGGTTATTACTTAATTTTCAAATGAATTGTTTATTTGTCAAATTTTACAAAGAAAGGAAAAAAAAAACCATTGATGTCATCGCTCCTCCATTTTTCAACGCCAATTTTAGATATGTAAAAGGAAGATGAAATTATGCTATATATCTCTGTCATCACTTTATCTCATTTCTTTTTCCCTTTCTATATCTCTCTCTCTCTCTCCGATATTTGTGCGCAGTAGATTAATGATTATAGAAGAATTTTGAAATTTTTCTAATACGAGTGACTTGAGTTTGAAGTCAGTTTGAAGTCAAATTTAAAATTTAATTCAAACTTAATAATTTTAATTTAAAGAAACTATGAATTGCTTGGGCAATAAAATGTTCAGTACAATAAAAACAAAAGTTGAAGTGCGACGTTTGCAATTTATAAAAACAAATAAGAAATTTTAAAAAAAAAGCAATTCCTCTGAGTGTGAAGAAATGTCCTCAATCAGTTAGTCTCATCAAATCTAAAAACTTTTGTGAAAAGTGGAATGAAATGATTGTCATTTCAGGCTATTTTAAAATTTAAGGTAATAAATTTACAAATGCAAACTTCACAATATCCACTCACATCACTGCCATTTCATCATCCTTTATTTTAAAAGCTTTAATAAGCGATGATGCATTGGTAGTGATAGTGGACGAACATCTTATTCTATCAAATTTTCAAGACAAATGAAAAATTCTTTTGAGCGGAGGATTTTGCAGCAAATTATAGTAAATTAATTGAGAATAAAATGAAAGAGGAAGAGGGTGGGAGAGAGGAAAAAAAGGCGAAGGCGAAGAAGGATGGGAGAAAATTGCAAACCTGCTGTCGTTTAATTGTTTTTCAAAAAAAAAAAAATTTTAATCATCAAAAGTAAATTTGCATTCGATCGATTACAACACACAGTGGCTATTAACAAACTGTACTTCCGCTTTATCGCGTTATCCGTTACGTTTAATAACTTTTGTCTTTTCATTCACAAATTCAAATTTGTGAAAAGTGAAAAGTGATAAGTTGAAAATTCAGAGAGTAAAGATTATCAGTTACCCTTGCAAACTTGCAAAAACTTTACACTTATTGTTTTAATTCTAATTTCATCGAAATATCCTTTAATGAAAGAAACAGCTGGGTTATTTGATTTTTTTTTATAAAAAAAATTTTTGAAATCAAAAAATTTTTATTTATAAATTTCTTTGATAGCTATTGCTTTGCAATTTTTGAGGAAATATTTATCAAATAATTTTTCGATTACTAATTGTACGATATCTCTCAACAGTCACAACATAATTTCAACACTTTGCTTGTTTCGTTATAACTTCAGAAATAATACTAAGAGTTTCCTGAAATGTTATGACTCATCACTTCAAATATGTTGTAACTCTATCGTCGATGAAAGAACTAGCAAATTACATTTCTAAAAAAGAATATAAAAATTATAAAAATATTCTCAATGCTTATTGATTTTGATTTAATTTAATGATAAGGGGTCATTGATTGATAGAAATATCATCAAATTGTAATAAATGAAGAAATTAACTTTAGTTGGAGTACCATAGATTGGAAGCATGGAAATGGTAGTACGGAAGTTTCATTATGTTCAATTTTGAAATATAAAATGAAAGAAGGAATTTCGACGATAAAATTTGTCATCGTCATCTTCACTCCCTTGAAAACTAGTATATAGTATAGGTGTTTCTCCCTCTCTCTCTCCTTTTTCCTCTCTCTCTCCCTCTCTGTCCTTCTTTGTGGAACTTTTATATAGTTAATGGGTCTACATCAATTGCGCCGCTCATTTACCCTAAATCAGTCTATTTTTGTACAGATATATATTGTTTCGCAGTGATTGAACACAATTCAATATGAATGGTTTATCAGTGCTATCAGTGATAACGAATTATAAGAACAAAGCACTTCCTATAGCCTTCAACTCCTTTTTTTTTTCTAAGAAAATCATTTAATCATTTAAAAATTATTTTTAAAAAAATCATTTTTTTTTAGAAAATTTTTTTTCGTATCATTCCATTCAGTACTGGAAATTCTTGTAACTTTCAACTGATAGCCTTAAAAAAAGACGACTGATAATTTGTTGTAAGAATTTAATTTTTTTTTTCTTCTTACATTTGCATTTATTAAAACAAACAACGAAATCATTGCTATGCATTTTAAGCGGCTTTCCCTCAAATCATTTCTTATTCAATTTAATTTCGATCAGCAAATTTAGTGCATTATGAAGTTCAATATAAAAAGACAGAAGCGAAATAAATTCATTAAAAAATACAGAATAAGTTGAAAAAAAAACCGTAGTACTTGCAAAAGTTTACAAAAAAAAAAGAAATGAAGCTTCGGAAATTCGGTTGTAAAATGTGAAACGGAACGGAAATCCTGAAAGAAAGTGGGAAATTGAATTCCTCCCAGAATTATATTCAATTTCTATGATTAATTTTTTCTTTGCATAAATATAAAATGTGTCAGCTACAACGACAAATATCATTCCTCTTCCTTTCTCGTACCTTTTTGTCTTTTCCCCTCTCTCTCTCTCTCTCTCTGTCTGTTTCTCCCTCTCTCTTATGTCCCATTTCATTAAACATTTCTAGTTTTCTTGGTCTGTTTAGTTGAAAAAATTCCCAAATAATCGTCTTCTCTACAAACTCTTTGCTCCTTTAAAAGTATTTATATTAATTTATAAAAAATGCAATACAAATTTGTAAAATTAAAATCTCAAGAAGACAGCAACAAATATTGCACAATGGAAGTTATTAATTACTGATATTCATTTCCGTGCATTTACTAATTCCTTCCAGTTTTCCGGAAAAAAGGCATCAATCAGTTATTTCTCACAATTCCATTTTTGATGATAATATTTGGTCTTTAGGAGAATACTAAAATTAGTAAATTTAATGGCAACATCGAGTGTCCTCTCTTTAACTAATTAATTTCGATTACTAATTAATTACTTTTCCAACTGCATGCTTTGTTTTTTCAGGCTCTCACCGAGAGCAATAGCTTTTGTGTGAAATAGAATCTTTGAAAAAATTGATCACTTACTTTTCCTTCTAATTTAATTGGTTTTTCTCTCGCCAAGTAAAGCTACTCGCTTATTTCGATAACTTTTAAATAATTAATTTAAATGCTTGAAATCAATTTGGAAATATCACTCTGTCGGCTCATTTCAATAGATCGATCGATCCTACGACCATCTTCACACAAAGCAACTCAACCGAATGTTTCACAGCTCTAATCAGTTAATTACCTGAAATTTATTAAAATTAAAAAAGCATTTATATTTTTCAAATTCTGCAACTGATAAAATCAAATGTGTGATAAACCTGGAAAGACGATCAACCTGAAACATCAAATGCTCTTCCTCGAATATTTGTAATTAAATTGCTTAATTACAAAATTACATTTTTATATTTGGCTATAATTCATTTTAAAGTTGTAATAATTTAATCAAATTTTCAGGTTAAAATAAATTTTATTCAAAATTTTACTAATTCATTAATTGACGAAACGAGCAGTTATGTGATGCGATAGCAAAGACAATTTAAGCAATAAATTTCAGCTAAATTTGAAAATTACAGTTTGAATCATTTACAACCGGAAACTGTCAATAATTCATTTACATCGTAAAATGAATTTATTTGTAAAATTGCCAAAAAGTTAATAAGCAATATCATTTAGGGTTAATAGAGAGGGAGAGATGGAGAGAGAGAGAGAGAGAGAGAAAATGCGAAATTTTTTTTGTAGCTTATCAAATTTTGACATCGTACAACTTTTACAGCTTTTGAAATTTACACTTTAAAATATTACTTGACTTTACATTGTATTACATCTTATGCTTCACACCACCGGTTTACCTTCTGGCATATTTAAACTTTGCTAAATTAATAATAAACAGCTGTTAATAAACAGCCAGTGCTGATACGGTAAACAGGTTGTTGATTAGGGTAATTGATCGCTAAGTTCAGGAAAGCGTCGCACAAGGAAAAGTTATGATATCAGATAATGGAAATTACATTGGGGTATTATTCCTCCTTGCATAATGTTTTCAAATATTTCAAAAAAGAAGTTCAATAAGCTTAATTAATTCTATTGTCGATAAAAAGGGAAGATTATTTTTATTGATGAAATAAAATTATACTATGTTTCGTTTATAAAACGATTCGTAAATGATTTACGTCACGCTAAGTACGTCAAAATTGCTAGCAGAATTCTTGTTTCTGAAAATGCAGTAGGCTTGTCATGATATGTTAGCTTGTTTTAACTGTATATATTAATTTATCAGTCAAAAGTCACGTTTTCAAAAAAAATTAAGTTAAACAAATTTGTTGACACACCTGGCAGGTTATCATTGAATTTTATCTTAAAGAATTTAAAAGAATTCCTGTAAAGTAATAATCAGTAATTGTTTTTTACTGATAAGGGCAATCAAGTAGGATTAGAATAGAACAATTCTTTTTTTTAAAATAATTCCTTTTATGCACATTTTTTAATTCATACAAATATTTTATTCTCAACACTTACTATTCGTTTTGAAATTTAAGAAAAGAATTTTATATGACAGATTTATAGAAATCTACTTCCGTATCTCTCTTTCCACCTCTCTCTTTCTCTCTCTCTCTCCGTCTTACTTAATGGTTTTTAGCTAAATTTTTTTTAACGTAAATTTTGATAAACTAAAGTTAACGATAAAAAAAAATTTTCCGATTTAATTTCACTATTGAAGAGAGAGAGGGAGAGCCGTTTTATCACACGCATTTCATTCTCTCGTCATTCATTGCAATTCCCATTCGTAGTTTCGCCATTATCAAAGTATCCGCTCTGTCAAGCAATAATTTCATTTGCTAATTGCCTTTAACTTAATTGAAATCAATATTTCAAAATGATTAATGGTGAGTTAAAAAATAATGTGTCACTTACTGCAACTACAAATTTTCACTCCGATCGAGTTAAAATTTTAATTAAATTATATTACACAACAGGTAGAGACGGCACATCATAAAGTCAATTGCACTATTAATTAAACCAAATTGTTGTTGAAAATAACCTTCGCCGAAATGACGGCGAGTCATTGTCAAGTTGAATTTATTAGCCAAATTTAAATTGTCACATTAAGTATGCGCAACACTGTCACAGCTCTACTATGAAAGCATTTGAATATAAAAACGGAGAAAAAAAATTTCAATTTACAGTGAAATAATTAATTGCTTAATAATTCAATAGTGCAGAACAACAGATCACTGTGAATTTATTCGATTTCAATAAATTTTAAATGATTGAAAAAAAACAGTTAACCACAAGGGTTTACATTGTCCGAAGATTTTTGATGTTTAATTTTCAACAATAAAATTTTATCCAAAAAAAGCATAGGAATATTTTGCTATCACTGATAAGGGCTAATTTACTTTTACTTGAAAAAATGATAACAGTTTATAAGTGATAAATTTTAACAGTCAGATTTTATTTCAACTATCCTGCTAAATTAAGATATATTAAAGATATATTTTTTTTTTGTTTAAACTCTCTCTCTCTCTCTCTTTCTCTCTGAATAACTTTGACGTCATTGAGTCCGACTGTTTTTTTTTTCAATATGACATTTTACGAGTCATTAAAAGCTATTTTTATTAGTCTTATTGTCGTCAAAAAATTGAGTGCATTTTTGAACTTTGATATCATCACGGAAGACAGGTACTTTTTTCGGACTTTAAGAAATACCCGAACATTAATTGTAAAAGAACTTCTAAATTTTATTGTTGACAAAGTAACGCTAAAGTACGTACGTGTATTTTTTCACTTATTTCTTTACTTATTTATTTGTACGATTAATGGATAATTTGCATTGTTTGGAATATATGTCTTCTCTTCTAAAATAATGTGATTGTGTTAATAACATTATTTATCAAGTATTAAATTGCCTGAGAAAAAATAAATTTGAATAATTTATTTTAATTCAATTTATAAGGAACAACTGACAATGCTAACAAAATATTTAATCGAAGAGTTGCAGAGAAGAGAAGGAGTTGGCTGCGGAATGCAATTCCGCAAGTTTGCTAATCACCAGAAAAACGCCACTTACGTTGCGGAATAAATAAATTTTCTCATCAACAAAGTACATTAATTAGTCATCGCTATTACTATTTTGATTAAAAACATTGAAAACTTTACTTACTTAGCACATGAATTCGTCGGAAAACAGGTTTTAAACATTAAAATAAACTTATTATTATCACTAACAAAATGCACTAATTGTAGCACAGTTCTTATAATAAACAAAATTTGTTTAAAATTCATTTGATAACACTAGTCGAAAGTGCTGGAAGGATCAGAAAGTGTGAAACATTGCTAGACTAAGTATATTTGATAATAATTGCGAAACAATGATAAGAAATATTACGTGAAATTTGTTGCAATAAAGGAAGATTACCTACTAAATCACTGGTCATCTGATCAATAATTGCTGATATATGCTAATGTCATGTTGAACTTGCCAGAAATGAATTTTCATTTCTCATTTGAATATAACTGTCATCCTTCCTGATATGATATGTTCATCTCTCATCGTATCATTCGACTGATATCAACAGCTAACAGGTCAGTTTGTGAGCTGTAAGAGACTGAAATTTGACGTATAATTTTATCGCAAACTCAACCAATCAATTGTCATTTGAAAATTTGATTACATTTTTGACAAAATATTACTTTTTAATAAAATGCATCAAATTTTCCCAAAATAAAATTGGTGAAGAAAAGATAAAGGAAATTTTTGCTAATTGATATTGTTGACAATGATAATCGAAGTGATAAAAGAAGAAGAAAACATTCCGATCTTTGTCCACTACTCGTCATCTGTTCCTTGCAACTTCCTCAATTAGCTTTTTGCCTTCTAAATTTGTAGTAAACCTATTTGCTAAATGAATTATTCACTTTTTAATTTTTAAGTCGTTAACGCAATAAATTTTTCGTCTCGCCTTTTCTTGCTCTCAATAGTTTCAAACGGTTTAAATATTTTTTAATAAAATTTGATTAATTATTATGAATTCTTTAAACAGCTACATTTGAAAAGGCTAATCATTAAAAAAGAGATTCAAGCAATTGTAGCCATTGAAGACATTACACTACGCTAACTAACTATTTAAGTATGGCAACTCACAAATGAAAAGTTTTGATTTTCAATTTTTTCCATGGCATATCTGATATTTACAAAGTTTTTATCATTCAATTCTATTTTTAGTTCCATTTAATAAGAATTATTGAACAATAAACATGCATTAAGTTTATGAAAAGTTAGAACGAAATCTCCACGCTATGAAAAAAAGGAATTAAAAATAGAATTGAATTTCTTTTTCATTTTCTCAAACTTTGATTATTCAATCATGCTAATCTTAAACTTGAATTTAAGAGCAATCCGATACTGCTGCTTTGCCAACTTGAACTATCATAATTAAACTACTATTTTATCAGTTTCTTTAAAGTAATTAACATTAAAATTTTAAGAAGCACAACTAATAATCAATAATTGGAAACTTTTTCATTTCCTCAAAAGAAAGATATTTTAACCAGTAAATTTCAAATGTAATTAGTTCAACTTAGCATGAAAATGAATTATAATAGCTTAACAAAGCTATTCATACAACAATAATTCCCCTACTAGCATTGGTATTAGCACAATCGATGAAAAGATATTTCATTAAGTTTATTGGAATATTTCTTCACTACAAAAACTCTTATGAATTATGTTTGATGATTGTTCCATTCACCTCTATTCCTCTTTTACACACACTTTGAAATTGTTGAATTTGTTTGATTTAATTCAATTGTAATTTGGTTTTTTCAGTAATGAATGTTACCGAAGGGAACCGATGCTACGATGACGGAAAAACGACAGAGAATAGAGAATTATTTCTATTAATTACATTTTCGTTCTATGTATTTGAAGGGTTCATTCTTGTTACTTTCAATGGTCTGCTTGAATTAATATTACTTAAGCATCGTGATCTCAGACGTCACTACGTGATTATATTTGCACAGGTAATCAAGATAATTAATATTAGATTATTTGATTTGGCAATTTTTTTGACGCTAATATTTCACACTTACAGGCTTTTCCGGATGCACTGTTGGGAATTGGACTTCTTGCAGCCGGAAGCGGTCGCATAATTGTATTGCTGACCGGATGCTATCGAAGAACCAGACGATCTTGCTTGCTGCAACCATGGGCTCCAATTATTACATGGCAACTTCTTTCTTTACTTTCATTTATTTATTTTTTCACTTATAATTATTCACTCCTACCAATTATAACACTAATTAATTTATAAGTGACGGAAATGACTTAGGTCAGAGACAATGTCAGCTACATCAACACTTATGGTTAGTACGGATCGTCTCATTTGCTGTTTAGCACCCATGCGATATTTTAGGAACAGTTATTCATATCAACTTAGACAGGTTACTCTTTACTTTATTTTTAGCAAAAAGCAGGAAAAAATTTGAATTTTTAAGTGAAAGATCTTGAAACATTCTTTTTTTAAATAAAAATTTGTCACAAAATTGCCAAATAATGATTAAAGTCAAGTTGAAAATCAGTATATCTTATTCTAGAATTTCAGATGAAAAAAAAGGAAAACATTCTTTTTTCAGATCGCTGTCTTTTTCGGATCAATATCGTTATTCATACTAATCAGCTGGATTTTTTCCTTTCTAGATAATGAATCCCTCTTGCAAGGTTTTTGTTGGTAAGTAAACTCATTAGTTCAGTTCATTCACGGATAATTTGGTGAACCCATTTTTATCGAACGTCTTATGAGAAAGAAGCTTATTTAGGACAGGTGATGTACTGAATCCATTTTTCGCTGATTTCCACAGTGTGCTTTTGATCACTACTGCATCCTTAAGTGTCGCACTGTACGTCATTGTGTATTTACTGAGCAAGAAACATCTTCGTCGGATAAAAAGCAATCAATCGGTATACTTTTGCACTTGCCGCTTTTTCGTTAATTCAAGCGTTCATTTCCCAGTTTCGATTGACACTGAGTTCTTGTTATTTCTAAAATGTAACTTTCGAACTGTAACCAACAAGTTGAAGTTGCAGCCACATTTTATCGACCTACTAATAGATAATAGCAATAATGGTTTAATTGAAATTTGAATTTTCTAACTTAGCTCATTCTCAAGACACTTTCAAAACGATACGAAAAAAAGAAAGTATGCGAACTTGAAAGCTTCATAAAATTTATTAGGCACAACTAACGACGGCAATTGCTACGTAAAATAGCGCATATATACGAGACAGTGAGATATTAATATCGATAACTTGATCCGAATGAAATCGATAAATCTGAGAAGTAACAGTCCTGAATGATAGAAATACTCTTATACTGCATATTTCAGGAAGGACAATTACACTTATTTGAAGCACGTCAACGTAAACTTACCATAACAATGGGCATTTCTTGCGTGTTTACGTTGATCTTTTTCGTGATACCTTTATGTACGAAATCATTGATTTACGATAATGACGATGATCCAACAACTTATTATGCCGAATCAATACGTGTAGCAGTATCACTTAGCTGTAATATCAATCCAATAATGAATGTTGCTGCAATCCTGATAAGGCAAAAGGATATTTCAGGTCGCATAAGAGGATTATTGCCGAAATGTATTCATAAAAGTATTTATGGTCCAAGAAAGAGCCAAATTAGAATTATTAATTCTGAAAAAAGAGTATAAATCATGAAAACACAGAAATGTTGGAATTGATATCTATTGTTGTAGTTTCTGAATTACAAAGTTATTTATGCATATTACAATATTTAGGAATACGAATAAACCGTGCCATTTTTTTCGATAAAAATATGAAATATTTCGTTTTGGCAATGCTTGGTGTTTGTCAGTGATAAATTCATAATCGTTCTAAGCCAAAAGTCTCACTTTTTTTGTTTATTTGAGGATTGCATAAAAAATGAACGGCTAATTTTTCTTAGACATATCATACATAATAATCAAGAGGTATTTTGCATTTTCAGATAAATCACTACACAACAGTAGTGTTACTTTTACTTACTAAATGTGTATTACTAATGCTGTCATAACGGAAAAACTTTCGGAGTTCGCAGTAATGGCTGAAATGGAATAGTTATAGTGTTCATTGCTCTGACGCAATTCATCAAATTTTGGAGGCTACTCAGTTATCTCTTTTTAAAAAGATAAGCTTTTGTGATATTTTCAATCTTATCGGTTGTTTAGTATTGTAACAATGACTGTACATATTGACTAGTATTTTTTTCGAATTTTACGAATTTAGGAAATTTAAGAGCAACTTGTTTCTTGAGTAACTGGGGAGGTTTTACATTGTATCAGCTTTTATTCAAATGCTCAAGATAAGGTAATTTTGCTTTGTTTCATGAAAGCAAGCATGACCACAATCAACTAAAGTTAATTTGCAGTGAAAACAAAATCCTGATTGCTTATCCCGAAAACTGTCATTCGTAGTGTACTGAATCGCCGAAGACATTGGGATGAATTCTTCTTAATAGTCAAAAGCATATGTTTATCTTTCAATAACAGTACCCTAACCTATCCCTTCTATTTCACTGCAAAAGAAAACCTACTTCACAATTAAACAAAAAAAGTCAAGCTACGCAGACAAATAACTGTTTCACGCACTTCACAAAATCAACTGCTGACGAATGGCACGTTCCAATCAATCTCTTTCCTCTTATAAAAGAATTTTCCAGTTGGCTCATTGCCTTCCAATGTTGCTAAGTAGATAGGAGTATCAGCACCCTCTTCAATTGTTAGCGGACCACGATGACTTGTCATGTCGGTATTAACATATCCGGGATGACACTGCAAAAGTTTCTATTTTTTCAATAAAGAATTGAAAATTATTCATCTTTATGAATCTTTCCAAAATTAAGTGAATAATGTTCGTTCGAATAAAGAGATAAGATTATTCTTTTCATTAAATCTACTAAATATCTTCCAGTAAAGCATTTA
>JABVXW010000090.1:55305-177889 GCA_013365375.1 Litomosoides brasiliensis
TATGAATCTTTCCAAAATTAAGTGAATAATGTTCGTTCGAATAAAGAGATAAGATTATTCTTTTCATTAAATCTACTAAATATCTTCCAGTAAAGCATTTACAAAGAACTGAATTTCAAAAAAAGAAAAGAATTACTAACCACATTTACCAAAATATTTCGGGATTTCAGTTCTTTCGCTTGAATAAACGTGAGTGCTATTTCGGCAGCTTTTGATATTTTATATGCCGAGTTAGGAAAACCATTTTCTTTCCGTTTATCTCCAACACAAGCCCTGGAACAGAACTTTGTTAGCCTTTTATCTTTTTTTAGAGTAAAAATACTGCTCAAAAAGCTTTCACGTATTATTCAGTACTGTTAGAAAAAACTTGTCGTTACTTTTTCCTATTTTTTCAAACTATCTTGTTTTCTGATCTAATTACATATTTTGATTCAAAATATAAAGTTAATATTAATCAAAACCTTTACCTCATATAATCACGGGTAAAATTGTCGATATCAGTTACTGTTAAAGAGGGACTGGTAAGTTTAGCAATAATTTCATTGCTGTAACGTCCAGCAATAACACCTTCTGAGCTGCTTACATTAACAACTCTAAACAAAGAACTAGAATTGAGAAAAAACAAAGATCAATACAACCTAACTCAAGCAAAGTAAAAACTGCTAAATTACAATAAGATTTTGATTAATTAACAGAAAATTAACCTTCCACCATCTCGAATAAGAGGAAATAATATATTAGAGACTTGTTTAGTACCGTCGTAATTAATAGCAATTGTCACGCGAGCCTGTTCTTCTGGTGATTCTTTTGCTGCGTTCTAAAATGCACAACTTTGAGTTCTTCCACTTGTCCGAGCTTAAGAAATTCAATAAACTCATGCCTTCTAAATATGCTATTAATATTTCCTCCAGTTAAGTTATTCTCAAATACAAATCACTTACACAACCAAAGAATACAACAAATCATAGAGCGATCCTACCCCTTCATTGAAATATTATTCGAATCACAATGAAAATATGAGGTACACTGTATCGACTACTCAATCACCTTGAAAGCAAATCCTGCATTGTTAATCAATACATCTAATCCATTGTGTTCTTTTTTCAAATAGGAAGCAAAATTCTCGCAACTGCTACGATCGGTGATATCAAGTTGATGAAAACGTATGTCAGAATGGCGCTTATCACCCAATTCTTTAATTAATTTGTCCAGTGACTCCGTTCCCAGTTTTTCATTCCTTGCTTTAAAAAGTAAAAATGTAAAAATTGCTATTCCATTAAATCAACTGTCATAAAAAGGGAAAGAATATTGACCATCACAATATAAAATTACTAGGTGCAAAAAAAGTCATGAAGAAAAAACTAACGGAAGGGGAGACTTATTCGTTAATGTTTTTCCACTTCTTTTCACCCTTACTACGCATCCTCAACAATTTACAATTAATATTTATCGTAATATGCAAATAATACCCGTAAGATAGATGACTGCACCATGCAACTTTTCAGCAAGGCCTTTTACGATCCCGTAACCAATCCCTTTGTTTGCACCTGTGACCTACGAAAATGATGAGTAATTGATTTAGCTAGCCAACTAACATTTGAAATTTAATGAACTAACAAATCAAAATCATTTGTTTTCTAAATTTCAACTACATCATATCCCACACATTTGCAATATGCACCAATGAATCACAACTAAAGCTATCGAACAAACTCTACTTCAATGTGACGCTATCTTGCAGCAATATTAAATAAAAGATATTACACTGTTAACATAAGGATAACTATAGACCTGACAAGTTCCAAATAAGTTCAATGAAATTCAAACAAATTTTTATTGGTAAATTTCAACTGTTGAGTGTAGATAATTTGTGCACACCCAGTTAACAACCACATATTTCTCATCCACTTATAAAATAAACACAAAAATGATTGCTTGAATAAAATTTTAAAAGATGGAAAATGTACAAACCACAAATACTGTAGATGATGGCATTGTTCCGATATGACAATTGCGCAAAGACGTGTGAAGAGAATGTGAAAATGAAAGACGATAGACACGGTTTCAATTCGTGTCAATAAATCGATGATAAAAAGGAAATTGGAAGGAAAGGACGCTTAGAATATTTCCATCGATTATCACAAACGTAAAATGCACTGCACCTGTGTCCAACTAATTTATCAACAAACGTTCCTGACTAAACGACCATGGAAAATACGGTCCGTTAGCATTTTGCAGTGTCCCTTCGTCTTCCTCGTAAGTGAAGCATTTCTTAGAGGGGCAAGATAGAGGTGATTGAGGTCAGGAAGTTTTAGGGTCTGAATAGAGAGTGAGGTGGTTGGTTCCTTTCGGCTGTGTGGTTGAAGAAAAGTAATCAATCTTTTAGATGGATTGATGGGTGTCAAGGTGGGAGTGCACCCACTGTCGCATCCTTTATAGTAATAATAGATTTATGATTTACGAATGTTACAGATAAGTAGATATTTTTTTTATCACAATGAGTGAAGTAGATGTTGCCATCGAAACTGTGTATCGACAATCAGATCAAGATGATAATGATGATGATAGTGATTGTGGCATTGATAGAAGAAGCATTCCTGAATCAAAAAAAGAACGAGCATTACAGATACAACGTGTTCTGTTAACTGAACAGCAATGGTTCCAAAGCTTGGAAGTAACTAAAATTTTTGTGAAGGTATTTTGCAAAAGATTTTTCAATAATAATTAATTCAGTACCACTTGATATCCAATGATCTAAAGAGATTTTATGCGTCGATGATTAGAAGTTGTGCTAAAAGTTTTCAAGACTGGTTTTAACTCACTTTTCTTTACGATTGCTCGGCTACGTTTTTCTTATAATTACTTTCGGAAATTTTAGCTGGAAAATATTTTACGGCAAATTTGTAAAGGGATGAATCTATCTACCAAGGTGGATTCTTCTATCAAACTGGGAGCAGAAAATCCTACAACAGAAAAATTTTCGCTGGTGCAACGTGTAGGGGCGGAAGTGTTCAAATGTTCTGTTGTGATGCATGGCGAGAGTGTTATACAAACCGAGGTACCATCGATGAAGATCCGAAATTAGAATAAGCTTTGAAAATGGAAGGGAAGTTACCGATTCTTTCACGAATTGTTAATTAGTCAACCTGAAGTATTTGAAAATTATAAATGCAGAGTGATTTTCTGGATTTTTAGGTTATAATGAAATATCCGAAAATGCCTGGTGGCGTTTACCGCGGAGTTGCACAGCCCGATGTGCAGTGGAAATTGCAGCAAATACAAGATGCCAATAATTACTATGTTCAAACTTTAAGCATGCTCGTTCGGGTCAGTTCTTTATGTTCTAATTTTTCATTCTTTTGCTATTTTTAAGAAGTGTAGTCTTAAATGACGATGTTAACTATTCTTCAGGGGCTAAAGTGGATTAAGCAGATACCACCTGATGATATTGATATGATGTCATCCACTGTTATCACTACTCTAACTAAAGTACGATTTATTTCTTTTGTTTTAATAGTCTTTAGCTGCTTTCAATAAATTTTATGTATAAATTTTTGGATTTCAAATCAAAAATTTATAATTTTTTCACTTCTTTTTGCACATTAATTTTGTCCAATAAAGGAAACTTTACATACTATTTTTAGCTGTTCCAACAGTTTTATTTTTCTAGGTAAAAAACCTAATCGGACAGGCACGTTCAACATTATGCATGCCAGAAAAACGTACTTTATCGGAACTGTGTAATTCGACCATAACACGATGTTTCAATCCTCCATTGCCACCTGATTTGGTTTTTTCATATTATATAGTGGAAAATCGTCTTGTTTGTGCTGCTTATCAAGTTACATCGAAAGCAGGCGGTACTCTTTTCGAAATGTTTTTGTATATGTATAACTTAAATATAGTTTAACTAGCTTGAGAAAATTCGTTGCAAAAAAATAAGTTGTGAAAGGATGAGATTCCGTCGCTCATCTTTTTCGGAATTTTGCTGTCAGTTACTAAAAATTTTTGAAATACATATAACGTTTAAAATTAAATTGAGCTGTTGGTTACTGATCAAATCCTCATGATAACGGTATTTGTTGATCACGTTATTCGTGAGATATCTGACTTATTTCAGGTGCCCAAGGTTTGACAGTTACTTTAGCGGACTGCTTGCTTCCGAAACTCGTGGATGTTTTATTGTTAGCAGATAGAGCTCTGAACGTAGCGCAACAGTTCAGCTATAATATGTCCGTGCTTAAAGAACGAATAAATACATACAACCATATTTGTTCCTGATTTTAGTTTTTCTAGTCAATACTCTTGATAGCGCAAGGAAAATGTTCGGTTAAAAGCGGATGAAATTTTCAAAATATATTTTCTAGTTCTTTTTTCTGAAATATTACTAGCGTCCAGAATATATATCAGCTTCAAGAGAGAATTTTTAAAAAAAAGAGTAAGTGGATTGATTGCTTTTTCATATCGATTCTTCTAAGTACGACCATGTATATAGTGCACAGTATTTGTGATATGATTATTGTGTGGTACATTCCTTCACAAACTATTGGTATTTTCTATGTTTTCATAAAACATACGATCCAGTTGAATTTTTACCTAACATACGCATTAATTTATGCTGCTGTTTGCATTGGGCAGATCTAGAAATCATATTTGATTAACAACTTGGACAGTTGATGGTTGGAAGTGCCAATTTTTTTTTTCAACGACTGATTTCTGGTTATTTTTAGTTTTCAACATCAATCATGAATCCATCTCTGCGCAATAATTTGAGATATGTACCTGAAAAACCTAAATTTTGTGGTACAATGGTCTGGGTACCCTATGGAGAGAAAAGAATTTGTTGTGTCTGATAATCTGTTACTTCTCAACATAATCTGATTTGGCAAGCTAGATCGTATTGCATTGAAATTGCCATATTAGATTTTAGCTTTTAAGTAAGCAAAGGGTTGTTTATCTTTTCCTGTCACAATCAAAAAAAATCAAATTACAGATACTTAATTGTTCTTATTAAAATGTCAGCAATTCCAAAATTTAAAGATGCACGCGCTGTACTACTGTACTTGGAAAATATTTTGTACCTTCAAACCATGGAGGCAAAACCATCGCGAAAAATTATCCGTTATAAGGTAATCCCTCGATAGTTTTGCGGTTGTATCTGTGAAATTATGAATTTTTTTCTGAAAAAAAAGTCTACTCTGTGCTAAAGCTATCGAACATTTGCCATCACTTCCATTCATTTACTTATTTGGAAGTTATATCACGTGGAAGTTAGTTAGTATCTCACTTGTTTGCTGACCATAGAATGGTGAAATTTTTTTGCTTAACAGGTATTTCGCTCTTCTGTAAAGTCAGTTTATCAACAAGTTAGTGTTGCAGGTTTTACCATTGCTATATAATTTGATGAAGTCCTCTGTTGCAACAGAGTTATTCACAGAACGAACAAAAGACCAGCTGACCACTGTTATTAAGTTATTAGAAAGTGGTTTGAAATTCCATAGCCGCACAGGAATTCAAGTAAGCTATTTGGATGAGAAGCTGACACGTAGTTTGTGAAACACTTGTCCTGTAATTGATTTTCAGGATACTTCATCGAGTGATCTTGATTCTTTTTATTCTGCAAGAAGAAAAGCTATTGAACGCACCATCGTTAAGGATAAATCACAGCTTCCAAATATAGATGATATTGTTGGGCAGACAGAGGTTTATCTTGAAGCACTTCTTTAATTGTCAGCATATTTTCATTTTCGCCTGATTTAATGGTTTGACGATATTAAGGCTAAAAAGGCTCTAATGGAAGCCGTGGTTGACCCTGTTTCGTATCCGGAATGGTTTGCAACATCAGGTCATAATCCCTGGCGTTGCGTCCTCCTTTATGGTCCACCAGGAACCGGTTAGATTTTCTTGATGATTTTAAAAATAACCGCCTAATTGATTGCATTTTATTTCGGTTACCGAACTAATTACTATTTCAACTGAATTTGTCGTTTTTTGAAAAGTGCTTTAAAAGATATTATGAAGCTTTCGATTTTAATTAAGTGTAATTCATTCAAGATAAAGTCTGATTGAGAGAAATACTTGAAGTCAAAAAAAAAGGATAGAAAAAAGTATATTTCAGGTAAGACACGTTTGTCCCAATCGATTGCTCGAGAAATGAATATCAGATTTTATCAAGTAAAGTGTGCTTAATTACAAACAAAAATTGTCTTTTTTTTAAAAAAAACCCCCCATTAACATGATATAATGGTGAACGGCGTCATTTGTGGTATTTTATCAACTTCACTGTGTCATGCGCGGAGCAAATTCTTGTAAGGAAGAAGATATGATTTAAAAAGTGAAACCATATAAGTGATTCACGTTCTACTCATTTCAGGTTTCTTCCTCAGATTTAATTTCAACCTGGAGCGGTCAGAGTGAGAAATTAATTCGTGAGCTTTTCAATCATGCTTTAGCATATAATGGTGCTTCAGTTATATTTATTGATGAAATTGATAGTTTGTGCCGGACCAGACAGGTCACTGAAGATGATAATATTAGGCGCGTCAAGGTGTGTATTCTTCCTGAAAGCAAGTTTTGCTTCTTATTAGTGCCTTCAGCCACTTGACCGGGTCTGAATATGTTTCACATACCGAAATTGCTTAAGTTTAAATCGTTATTTAATTGCTGGAAAAATTTTAATGCCTAGAGTATTAAATAAGACTCACCATATTGAATTCAATGTGATAGCGATTGCTTGCGGCGGCAGTAAAATAAAAAGCAATACTAATTGTAGTTGGCGTGTGAATATCCGGATATTGAAATCTTAAATATGAGTCATCGCTTGGAGCGAAAAATATCATAATGTGTTCTTTCATCATAGCGCATAACCCACCAATACAATGAATCAAATAATCACTGTACTTTTGTTCATTACAGTTAAATAAATTACTGTTGGTTGAATCTACCAACTACAATTAGTACTTTTAAACTAAAGTTAAATTTATGATTTTTGAGATTTGTAGTGTTTTTACTTTACAGACAGAGCTATTTCTGCAACTTCAAAGGCTACACAATTCATGTAGTTCTGTATTGCTTATTTGTGCAACTAATTGTCCGTGGGAACTGGATACAGCTTTCTTGAGACGGTTTGTTGTTATCAGTTACGGAGTTTTTCAAATTGAGTTTCCATCTGTAGAAAATTGCTAAATAAATAGTAGACTGAAGCATGATCATATAAAAAATGAGTGAAGTAACTGACTTCTACAATATTCTTTCCTTTCTAGTTTCGAAAAGAGAATTTTTGTTGGTTTACCTGATGCTACGTCAAGAAGAATGCTGTTAAAGAAGTTCCTAAATGTAAGGCTCGACTTATTCCATAAGTTTGTCTTGTTTTTTTTTAAATAAATCTGATGGCAAGAAATGGGATCAAAAGTAGGTTTGCATAACTTTAAAGTCTTCCTTATATCTCTATATTTTATCATTTTCAAATAGTTTTGTCCTTTAGAAACTTACTATATCGGACGATATTAACTGGGATGTTTTGGAAAGTTTAACAGATGGTTTCAGTGGTGACGATCTAAGAAGATTAGCTCGGGAAATCGCTTTTTTGCATTTTGCTAAATTTAAGGTTCTAGTTTTATTCATCAATCATTCAAATTCTACCTTTTCTTCTTTTACATTTTCCGATGAATCAAAAATTTCTAGAAGTCATCATATATTTCAGCAATGGTACAGTTAATTGCTCAAAAGAGAATTTTAATGAGATTGATTACTTGTACGGTTTACCTCATACTATGTTTTATCTTATTGTTGTGACGAAGGTTCCTATTTGAAAATATCACATTGTTATTATTCCCTCATTAGTGTATAATATTTCAATTGGTTTATGTATCTTTAAATGTTATTAGACTTAAAAGCATTTTTGATGGATCATACTTTCTCTGTATGTCATATGTTTTTATTTTCCTCTTCTTCAATGTCTCTTCCAGAGCTTACCTTATGTTTATGCCACACATCCACGAAGTTGTCTCTGTTCCTGTTTCTCAACATTTTTCTACTTCTCCGAGATTACATTAAGTTCAATCCCTTTTGTATGACACATTGGATATGAAATTAAAAGACACAAAATGCTGAAAGTTATTTTCTACTTTATAGGAGCAATACAATCGTCATAGCGGTATTAGCAGATCACACTTAGTAGCACAGATCGCAGTAACGATGGAGGATTTCGAGCAAACACTTGGAAATTTTTCGCCAACTTTAGGTGAATACACGCTGTCCAAATATATGGAATATTCAAAACAAATTTAAGATGATAATGTAATTAATTAATTGCATACATTTTTTTTGTAAAATTAAAATTCAATTTTTTAAAAGTTTTTTTTACCTTATTCTTCAATAGCAACATTGTGTATGAGTAGTAGTCAATGATTCTACCACTTCATGTATCATCATCGTCACCAGTGTTAATTAATTGAAAACTGCTAATTACTTAAACTGTTAATTACTTGAGTATTCTCCACTGTTGCATAATTCAATGAATGTTACTTTAAAATTGATAATTTTTAAATAATCTGCTCTAACCTGCTAATGTATTATGTAAATAAATGAAAAGATAAAGTACTTTTCTGAGAAAATTCCATTAAATCAACGAGTACCGAAGAACACAGTAGTGAGTAGGAGGTGTGAGAATTTTTTCTTCCTTATTGTATTTTCACTTAGTACAATAATTTTTATCTTAATTTTATCATTTCTCAAAAAAAAAGTTTTTTTTTCTTTTTAATTCATAGACAACAACAGCCCTTATATCTCTTCTTCCTCTCTCTTTTAAAGAGAGGAAAAGAAAATTCCCATGAGATTTGTACTGGAATTACTTTCTGCTTGCGTGCTTTGTTAAGTCATATGTCTGCTGTCTCTCCCTTTGTGTGTGCGTGTGTGTGTGTGTGAGAGAGAGAGAGAGGGAGGTAAACGATGCTTACTTCATTTCATTTCCAAACTTTATTTTTCTCTGAAAAAAAGATCAGTTAAAGTTTGAGAAATATAACACACTGATATTATGCAATCGCGCATATAGGCGTAGACATAAACATAAACGTACGCATAGATAATGCCACACTTGACGAGTCTTCTAGCGCCTAATTTAAATATCTCCTCCTAAGCGTAAATAAATAAAAGTATATGTGTAATGCTTGTATGTATGTGTGTGTGTGTGTGTGTGTGTGTAAATATATATATATATGAGAAGATAAATATTTATATACTTTTTATTTAAATTTTTTTAAATTAAATTATTTGATTTCATTTAATCACAACAAATAAATGTGTAGCAATAAGAAAAAATATGAAAATAGGCACTATAATTCACTCGTAAAAAAGTTTTTTTTTTCTGAGAGAAAGAAATAGTGAGAGGGAGAGAGAGAGTGGGAAAAAAGATTTTCTCCTTAAAAAGGATAGATGAAAAGATGATGATGGAGAGAGAGGAGAAGAAGAAGAGGCATGGAAAACAAATCAGTGTGTTTAGTAGTGCTAGTGAAGTTGAAATTGCCAGTGTTGCAGGACTGGAATAATTCAGGCCATCGTGGCGACACGACCGGCTGACATTCAATGCACCACGTTAATCGTCTCCTTCTTATTAGTATAATCTGCTCCATCCTGCCGCCTATCCATTCCAGGTAATTAATTAATTCTTTTCTTATGCAATTCATTTCCATCCTAATTTATGGGTCTTACTGCTAGGATAGATGAAGCATACAGTTTTTACCAATTAATTCTATTTTAATTTGTTAAATAATTTTCAAATACAATTTAGTGTTTAATTCACTAAGCTCGCTTAACTGAGTAAATTTTGTGCTACTACAAACCATTCTTCAATGAAATGACCTTTGTGCTGCGCGATTATTGTTGTCCGAAGTAGTTTATTTTTCAAAATTTAACATCGATAAATATGAAATTAAATTTGAAAAGGTTTCAGTTCCAAGGTAGCTTACAATGCCATATGAGATTAGATTGAATTGATCGAAAAGTCTAATTGAGCAGCTCCTTCGTTTACTTGAATTTTTGTGGTTATTTAGCAAATATATTGGAAGTGCGACAATTTATGCCAGCAAATTGTATTTAAGCAATTTTGTTGATTAAAATTTGTTTAAGGTAAATGAATGAAACAGTAAAATAAATTATGACATTTAAGCTTATTAAGTTGAGATTGAGAACATTTCAAAAAAAAATGTTTCCTAATTTCTAATACACACCTTTACTGCTACACACATAATTTCTACCTTTTAAATACTTCCAATTAAATTTATTCTTTCTTATTTTCCTTTTGATGTGTACCGCAACTTACTCTCAAATCATTTCAAATAATTAATGATCGCTCTTAAAAGAAGAGATTGCTAGAAAAGAACATTCTCTACCCTTCCCATTAACATTTTACAAAGTCTGAAAATACCTTCAATAATTGCAAGATTTTGTGAATTTCATTTCACTGATATTATTTCACTTCTCCGTTAGCCTTAAAACGTCTACCTCTCTCTCTCACACACCTTCCTTACTTCCTTCACAAGCCTTATTTGCATATTATAAATTACTTTCTCGTTCCTTTCAGTTACTTCACAGAGAGATATAAATGAAATTGTACAGTTTCAGCAAATCTCTTCAGACCACTTGTTGTCCTTTCTCATCGTCGTTTTTCATAATTGCATAAAATTAAATTTTTATACTTTAGCATTCAACATTTAAATAAGCCTACAATTGAGGTTTCTCTCAGATAGAAATGACTCTAAATAATTATAAGCAGAAAAATTCCACAAATATATTAAAAAGTTACTTACATCGAACTCAAAGGTTGCTACTTCAAAAGTGAAAGCGCTTGAGAACGTCTGAAGCAAAGCCGTAAAATATCAATATTATTGTTATTATTAATGAATTGTGGATTGTTACGTTTATAATTCATCGCTGTTATTACCGCGCTAAATGGTAGCAATAAAAGGATTATTTCAATCATAAATTGCACTCATTAATAGTCACTTCGTAATTTCAATTATCAGCGTTACGCCAAAGTGCTCAAAGCTATCTAAGCATTAATCAGACGAACAGAGAATTAAATTTTTTTTTAAACTTTTAGAATTGTGCAAAGTTTGCAATAAAATTTACGAGTGTTTTAATTACTCACTTCACCTCTCATCGTAGGCCTTCAGGAAATGATATCGTTTGAACTGTTGCAGAAATGAAATGCCTAATTGATTAAGCGCTAAGACTACTGGAAATTAAGAATGTAAAATTTAAATGATATCTTTTAAAACTTCTAATTTACTGCATTTCTTTCCTGTTGAAAGTTTTTTCTGGAAGAAAGGAGGGGAACGTACGTGCTTTTCATTGAACTATGCGTTCTGCCTTTTTAGGCCTTTCCTTCTCTACAACTAACTCTCCTGGACTTCGATCTTCCTACATTATCATTCTCTTCAAAGAAGAAGCGCTAGGGTGACGACACTCCCTTCGCTCTTTCAATATATGCAAATGTTATACAAATCAATTTTGAATATTTGAATATTATAAATTCAAGAACTCCCTCTTTGAAGGGATTTTAAAATTAATGTTTTTTGAAGATGGAAATTATCAAATCGAAGCTAACACAATGCTTTCATCATTTTCAAAAAATTGCTGCTATAATAATTGCGACATCGATTGAATTATTCCACCTGATCTATTCGTCATTCCCATTAAATCAGTGCTATGCAAATTATTCACTTAAAATAATTATCAAATGATTTGATAAAAGTTAATCGTTTCTGAATTGCTTAAAGCAAAGGCAGGAAGTTTTATTTTGGAAAAAAAAATGGAAATGAAATTAGTGTGAAATAATAAGCAACGAGTAGCTTTGATTAGCTCTTTTAACTAAGGAACAGATATGCTTAATTTTTCTCGCTTTCTTTTAGTGAAATTCGAAATTTTTAAATTAAAAAGGGAAAGAAAATGAAATTTTGTGATGAAAGGATGACAAACAACGCTTAGAACAAATTTGCATTTCTTCTCTTTCTTTATTGAGAAAGAGAGAGAATAACATGTTGGAATTGAAACTTAAGCTATGCGACATTGAAACATTCAATTTAAATAAATTTCAACTAATCTTAACTTCTACCTCAAAATGAAAATTGAGGAAAATATTTGAATGTTTAAATAAAAATGTTAAAATTTGAACTGTCCGTGAAATTTGATTTGATCTGTACTACTTGTGCCAATTGTGAGACAATTTATGAGCCATACTCCCTTCCTTGATGTTTTATAAATTCGATTTCTTAAAAAAAATTTTTTTTAAATTATAAAAAATTATTTTTCGTTTAAAAAATATCGAATGTTTCTTTTTAGACAAACAATGTTCAAAAAGAATTCACGAATTCTTCGAAGATTGAGCAGGTAGTTTGTTGCATAAAAGTTGGCACGCAGCTTTTGCATTTATTAAATTTTAAAGAAATTTTGAAGAGACTGCCATTATTATTATTGCATATTTGAACTGTTATTTTATATTAAAAAAAATTGAACTATTACTTTATATTTAAAATTCACCTTAAAGTTGATTTTTTTAAGATTGTACGATTGGGAAATGGATGAGTACGGCGGTTTACGTCCAGTAATTAAATCAGTCAACGGGAAGAATGAAGAAGAATTGCAGTACGCTAATAATTATCATCACGCAGCATCCTCAACAATCAATGGCGGTGGTGGTGGTGATAAGTTGAAACGTCAACAAAATTGCGCCAATGATTCATTTATTCTGGAAACAATTCTGAAGAAGTACAATCGACATAAGATTCCAGGTGACTCAGTGACTGTTCAGGTGGAAGTTTGGGTGCAAGAAATTACAACGATTAGCGATATCACTTCCGATTTTCAGGTAAATTTTTTATTCAAACCTCTTCCTCGTAAGTTGCGCTCTTTCAATAGTCACTGTTCTCTTCCACTATTTCACTCCAAATCTTCGGGAATCTTCGGGATTTCGGGAATTAAAAAGTGAGGGGATGGCCTGGAAATAGTCTATCAAACTGATAACGCAAACACACAATTATCATTCCGTTTTTTTTTTCTCTCAAATTTATCCACCTAAATTCATCAATTTCACCTTTTTCCTAGTCGTCCGGTTGAATATTCGTTACAGTTGGACATTTACATCAGTGAGATGTGGCTTGATCCGGCCTTGGATTACTCCTGGATGCAGCCGTGTAAGTATAATTTATCACTGAACAGTGTTTTATTGGAGAAACTTTGGACGCCTAATTCATGCTTTATCAATTCGAAAACTGCCGACATACATCGAAGTCCATTTCCGAATATTTTTTTACTGATTTATTCCAACGGATCTGTATGGACCAATTACAGACTGAAATTGCAAGGTATTTCATTTTCTGTTTTGTTCTCTTTTTCGTTTCAAAGGTTGAATGAGCAGGGAGGATCTCACAGGAAGAAATTTCAGATTAAACTCATTTGAACTTTAATTGCTTATTTAATAAACTCATACCTTATTGTATAAATGGAAAAATTTTTTAAATTTGGAGTAGAAATTATCCGAAATTGATATAATGCATTTGAGAAGATTTTTGAAATCTATTTACTACAAACTAAAATAGCGTTGTTTTTTTCAAAACTTTCATAACAATACTAAGAGGTAGAGAAAGAAAGGAAGAGTTTTCTTGAAAGAGAAAGAAACGAAGAGAGTGAGTGTGGAAACGAATGTGAAAAAAAAAACAATTTAGCAATTTCAGTTTTAAATTTCAATGACATGACTTGAGGAAATTGCTTTTTTCCCAAGCTTTGCATTTGACTTGACTTTCCGTCAAAGTCATCGATACGAATAACAGGGCAAATAACATAAAAATTAATAACAACTGAAAAACTAATGGTGAAATTTGAAGAATTTTTTTAGAAATATCAAACAGTAATATAAATGTACTTTAGAGATAACGGAGAAATAAGAGACGAGAAAGAGAAAGAAGGCAATAAAAAAATGTCAATTTCAGGACCATGCACGATGGATTTAACGAGATTTCCATTCGACAATGTCACGTGCTCGCTTACTTTCGAAAGTTTTAAGTTAGTTTACTTAAGTCAAAAAATGATAATTACAAATAACCCTAAATAATAGAATCAAATTTGCATTATCAGTTCGCTGCGCATAATTAGCTGAAAGGAAACGAATTTACCATTTTGTTGAAATAGAATACAAATTTATTTAAGATTGAAGTTAGGAACGATTTATGAGGGAAATAGTTTTATTTCATAAATTTTATTTTCATTGTTTGAATTACTTTGGTGATACGTTGTACAGTCAATTTGAACTCTTCTGATTTTTAGAATTCTATCATCGATTCACTCGAAGAGATAAGAGATCGTTCAAGTCTTTTACGCCAATTTAAATAATCTTAATATTTGAATAAAATTTTCCATTAGCGAATTATTGATTTTAGCTATAATACCGATGAAGTTGAAATGGTTTGGTCACCACTTGGTGTTTCGAAAATGCGTGAAAAGATGGAACTCGCTGACTATGAACTCACCGGTATTGAGAATCTCAGGAAGACAGAGGTCCCTCCGTGTACATTCTATTATCGGTCGTAGATAATCGTCGATCAACAATCGTTGTTCATTTTATTCCCTTAAGTGCTAATAAATAAAAGCAGAAAAAAAGGGCAAATATATTTTAGGACATTTTTGAGGGAAAAAAAAGTTAGCAAACGCTAAATTTGGTTGGTGAAAAATTAAAGTGAATTTCTCCAATATTTTTTCTTTTTGTTTATTGTAAAAAATTTCTTTAGCCTTATCCTGCTGGTTTCTGGCACGAATTAACAATGATATTTCATTTTAAAAGACGCGCTGGATGGTACATTCTACAAGCTTATCTTCCAACTTATCTTACTATTTGCATATGTAAGTTAATTTCTTCTTCTATTCTAATCAGATCGTTATCATTGAGAAGAGAAAAAAAGAGTAAAAAGAGTAGAAAGAGTAAAAGAGTAAATTGAGAAGAAAAAAAAGAGTAAATCGTTATCATTAAAAAAAGATAAAAAAAAAGAGTAAAGTTAAATGTTACTTGGCTTGTTCCAGCATGGATTTCATTTGCGCTTGGCTCTAAAGCAATACCTGCCCGAACAATGTTAGGCGTTAATTCACTTCTTGCAATGACTTTTCAATTTGGTAATATTATACGGAATTTGCCACGGGTCAGCTACGTCAAGGTTTGTTCTTCTTTGATATCATTTCGAAGTGTGCATTTGATGAATTCGTTTTCCTTTTTCAGGCGATAGATGTTTGGATGCTAAGTTGTATGACATTTGTTTTCTGTTCGCTGCTTGAACTTGCATGGGTTGGCTATTTGAGCAGGGAGGAATTGGACGTACTGAAACCGGTAATATCAAAAATATCACCAACAGGTCAACAAAATGATGGCAGTGTTGTTAAGTTAGTGCAGTAAAGATTGTTGTGAAATTATTGCTCACCTTCTCAGGTCGAAATATGTATAATTATTTTTTGTTTTGTAAATTTGAATTAAATAAGTTATTGTGGAAATTGATTGAAATGAGTGAGTGAAATTTTAATTAGTGCATTTACATAAAATGGCATATTGTTGCAGACGGAGACCAGGAATTGAGGAGGAGAATGCATTGCTAAGTCTTGCACGTGGTAATGATTACGGCTACATACCACCTGGTTACGGTCTTAATGATCATTTGAGAGCAACAATGGCTTCAATAGCTGGTCCATGTAGCTGCTTAAAAGAGGAACCAACAAAATCAAATGCAAAATCCTATGCACCAATTCCAACGTCATTGTACGATCCTGCCGCACTCATCAAACAAAGAGTAATGGATTTCCGGATAATTTCAACGATCATTGAATTTTACTATATACGCCATTTTTTCCTTACTTTATTACATTTCATATTTTATGTAATTCCTTTCTTATTAATCAGAGAATTATACAATTTGAAATTGCGAGCAATTCAAAGATTTGTATTTGCTAAGATAATTTTAAATGAAATTAGTATGCTATCTCTAATCTCATTATCAACAAAACCACATGACCAATGACTATATCATTACAACGCCGGTCATTTCCGAGAAGCAGTTCTGTAACACATACCTGTGTTACCTGTTACTAATTGTGCTACGTAATGCAATTAATCTTAACGGATTTGTTTTCAGGAACAAGCAACACAATACATTGATAAGCTATCAGCAATATTGTTCCCAACGCTGTTCAGTGTCTTTAATATTGCATATTGGTATCATTACCTCAAGGACTGATAGCATATCATATCCAAAAGAGCTCCTCAATAAGTGAGGGAGAGAGAGAAACAGAGTTATTCAGTGATAGTAACAGATAACTGTTTGCTGGAATGGTTGAGAGTGATGAAAGGTATTTTTAAGTAAAAAGTTATCAATGAAAAAAATGAATGACAATTATTGATATTATTTTAATCCTTCAAATACAAATTTGCCACGAAAGGTTCATTTATGTTTAGAAAGTGATCATTTTTTTCTTATCAGATTAGATGTTATTGCTCAATATCCATGAATGATTGATAATTAGTTTAATTTTATTTGATAAATTTAATTAAATTCAATTCTAAGATTTGTTTTTGTCTAATTTCATACGATCAGTGAAGACTTCTGCATAACACACAGGCACAGTGTACAAGAGCTTTCAAGTGTACAAGACAATTAACTATGAAATTTTTTTGAGGTAGCAATATTTACTTCAAATTGGCAAATTTCAAATATTAGAAGAAAAAGAAAGAAATTTAAAAGGAAAGATTAAAGTTAGACATTACAGGAATTACGATATCCCTTTGTACGGTATTAGATTATACAAATTACAGACCAAAATTACTATTAAATGAACGACAAAAACGGTAAAATGAGCTTAGGCGCTAATGTACATTGAACATATTTACATGGCTAATGTAAAAATTTCAACAGCCAAGGATGAATTGACATAATGCGCTTGCAAACAATCCCCTGAGATTTTATTTCTGAAAGGAAATATTCGAAAAAATCTTCTGCACTCAATGCTTTTGTTGTTTGCAAAAAAAATGAAAAAAAAAAACATCCAAATTTCCAGTTCTTGTCAATGCAAATAATTGACATAATAATGATGATAATAGTAACAATAACACTAACGAATGATAATAATAATGATAATATTGATAATAATATTGATAATAATAATGATAATGGTAATGATAGTTATAAGAAAAGAAGTGATTAATATAATTACATTCTAATTGTGTTAGTTTAATTGTTCAGTGTAACACTTCGCCGCAGTGTTTTCGGATGACTCTTTCCTGGAAATTTTTCATTTCTTCGATATGCTTGAATTATTACAGCCCAATCGTAGCTTTCAGTTGTCAGCGTTGTTACATCACAATGTGGCGGTAGTTTGTACACTTTACGAATACGTCTTAAACGTTTTACTATTTCACCAGGACGTGAAACATCTCTAAAATTTAGTACACATTTAGTGTTTATTCAAACATTGATATTTTTGATTAATTCTTTTCGTATTCCTTAGAACAAGAGAGGTTGCAAAAATTTTCATTGAAATTTCCAACTTCTAAAATTTGATTTTTCAAATAAATTTTGAGAAAGTTAATTTTTTTCAGGTGCATTTATCGGAATTTTTAGCAAATTTGAGAAATGAAAATTACCTTGAAGCACTGAGTACAAGCATATTGAGGTTTCTCAAAATTTCAATTTCAAGTCGCCAAAAGTATGTGCCAAAAAAGCTATTGTTGCAAAGTCCAATGATACTACTAAAATTCGACTCTGAGATCTTTTCAAACTTTTTCAACTGAAAATCATTCGATGTTAAAGTTACCGCTATTTTCTAAGGAATGAAAAAAGCGAAGAAGGAATTTGCCAAAGAGTAGCAGTTGTTACTCTTTTTTTTTCACAAAAATTCATATTTTCTCTGATATATCCTGGAAGATTGCAATACAAATATAATTAGCTTAAAATTAAATTGATTATTTTGACATTAAATTTTTCATTTTTAGTGAAATTATATTCCTGAAATTCACGTAGTTCTAAAAAAAAAATTCCACAATATTTTCTTAAAAGGAAAAAAGGAGGAGATAAGCGTACTGTTCCTTTGGACTCTCCGGTACCGCCTTGGTTGAACGGTAAGCAAACGAAGAATTTTTCATCCGAAAGGAATCCTTTTGCCGTGCCGTCCTCACTAAACGGCCAATCCCAAACAAACGCTTCAGTGGCCGATGTGCCGCCTCCGCAATCACTCTTATCCCTTTCAAGAAAAAAATGTTAGTTTAAATTATAATAAATTTAGAAATTAATTTTGCAAAAAAAAAACTTTGAACAAGTAAGGGAAAGAAAGAGAGGGAGAGAGAGAGAGAGGATCGCATACATTTGTGGATAGTGCTTTATCGGTATAACAAAATTGGGCAGTGATACTTGCAAATTTTCACTCATATCTTCTGATGTTTCCGAAAGCGATTTACATAGTGCCATCACAGATGAAATTTCATATGACAGGAATACCTGAAATTTGCTGGGAGAAAAAGCAGTGCAAATTAAAGATGAAAATTGAACGATCATTTGAATACATTATCAGATTAAAATAAAATTGCAAATTAAATTAATATTTCATTATGAATTAAAGGGTAAGAAAAGGGTAAGAAAAATATAAAATTGTTCGAGCATTTTTTTTAAACAGAAGTTTTTTTTACAAATAATTTTACAAAAAAAAACATTAAAAAAATATTTGATGCATTGAAATGTCAGAAATGAAAAGGCTTATGAGTGAGTAAGGAAAAAAGTCATTGAAAATACTACTCGGAAAACAGCTGTTCGTCATAAACAATGCATCGTTTGTTATCCGATCGACGGAATTACGACAACGTTGCAAACTGCAAGTTTTAAATGCAGAAAAAGCTGAGAGAAAACACGTGAAATTGAGCAAAAGCAACTCCTAATGTAATGTCTACGAAAGAATTCGGCAAGTGTAAAGTGAATGCTAAGAGTGGTAAGGCGGAAAGTGTAAAGTGATTTTTTTCACACCTTTCCCATTCTCAAAACGTACAATTTTATAAGACTTGGTCAAATCTTCTGAGAAGTAAGACTTTCTTGGTGGTTTAGAATTTCGAAAAATTTCATTAGCAAAACAAAAATGTACGAATTGTAATTTTTCAAGTTACGCCACGTAAATTTAACTTTCTCTGTAAAACGACTAGGTGACATAATTGCACCTTTGAAAATTTAATGAAATCAGTCCTATAATTTCTTTACAAGAAAAAATGGACCCAATTAGCAGCACACTTATTTACGTGATAGAAATGCAGAAAATTATCAGAGAAGATAATAATTCATTTGACTGGTTAAATCAAATTCTAAATTCATGCTTTAATCAATTTCGATAAGCATTAAAGTCAATTAATTAATTAATTAGCCGACCATGCACTGTTGAGAAGGAAAATTTCATTATAAAACATAACATTTATTATTTCCAAAAATCTATCACAATAATTACGGGCTTCGTCAAATTTTAGATGAATTAATTAGCATTGAAGGTCAAAAGTCAAGGATATATTTTTCGTGCAATTTCCACATTTATCATTAAAAAATTGTTTTACACGCAAAAATAATTGAAAATTGCCGAACGATTTTGGAGAGAATATAACTGCGATGATATTTGACGATAACTAAACTAAGCAAATAATTAACGCTAAACATAATTAGTTAGCTATGCGCTATTTTCAATTAACTGCCTCTTTTAAAACGAAACAATCAAAATGACTACGTCATCATTTTATGGCAACAAATGCGCAACAAATGATACATTGTCATTTATTATTACTTATTAAAACATAAGCTCTCCGTGTATTTCTACGTGTCTGTGTGTGTGTGTGTGTGTGTGTGTGTGTGTGTGTGTGTGTGTGTGCGTGTGTTTGTCTGTGTCTATGTGCCTAAATTGTAAATTGTAAAATAAATTTGATAAATTTAAAGGACAGCTTTTCAATTTTAATTTATTTAGTAATATTTGAAAAGTGTCGAAGTACACCTGTTCGCTTCATTTTACAAATTAAACGATTGGTATAATTCGTGTTTGTTAGCATTTTAAATAACATTCTCTGTTCACATTGCATATCACTAATGGATTGACCGATATTTACTTACTTATCCTCAAAGTAAAGTAATTTATCAATTCTGATTTATGTCATTTCAAGAATGAAATATTTGACGCAATCTTCTTCATTATGTGAGCAATAAGCTAATAATAATAATCGATCCAACGTTGGATTGCTTTGACGTGACGAATAGCAATCACCCCAAACGGTTAGTTTCAGTCTAACTTAACAATCAAAATAGTCTTGTGTAGAGTGATAATTAAGTGCCAATTCAAATTAGCCTCCTCTATTATTTCTTCATTGTGATAATTGTGAAGTATGAACTACTTAGAATATCATATCAGATAGCGATGTTATCAGTCAGTTAATTAGTTAAGCTATTCTTTCGTTTTTATATTAATGAATTCGCACGTGACAATGATCATATAATTTAGTAATTTGTTTTATACTTATCACTCAGTACGTCTTTCCTTTTTCATTTTAATTTTTTCATTTAAATAAGTCGCTGTAAAAGTCGAATTCAGAAATACTGCAAAATGGAAGACTTCTTCTGCTAAACTGCTAATACTTGCTGATATCAATTTGATTCTTAACATTCCTTTTTTTGTTTAAAAGGAAAATAAGAAAAAATTTTAATTATTCCATTAAAAATTCAAGAAACATTGTTTTAACAATTTTAATATATGCATTTTGTTATTTCAATTGTTTGCAAAAATCCATTAATTATGTGCTACGAATGAAAGATGAAAAATAAATTAAGTAAAGTTGTTGGAGAATTTTTAAAACAACGATCGATCAAATTTCCTTTTCCTCAGCACACACACACAACACGCAGATAATGACTGACGTCTCAAATTACGCCAACATTCTGAGAAGAAGTAAGGAACGATTATTCCAAAATTAATTATATTCTCAGGTAACTAAAACCTTAATGAGGCATTGACAATTTTTTGAATTGAAACGTATATGTTAGCATTAATTTCATTTTAAAATAATTTTCGGCTAACTAAGTACTTAGATTGAACACAGTCATTTTTTTTCTGAAATTTCAATATTTGTGTTATCAAAAAAAAAAACAAAGATGAAAGAACAAGGCAAATTAGATAAGATAGAACGTTTCTTCGTGATAGGTTGTAATGAATGAGGAGTAATTATGATTGATCGATACCGATATCATAATTTGGATGACCTGCTAAGAACCCGTTCACGTATGCTACGTGCTGCTCAATTGGACGTTGAGCAAATAATATCTGAAAAATTGAAAATATTTTATAACATTATAATACTGCCTTAATAGATTGAATAAATTTAATCATAGCGTGACATTCTTCGTTTTGAAAATATTATGCAGTAAATGTCAATTTTACTTTATTTCAATAACTTTTTTTTGTATAAAATAAATTAGCACCGAAATTGATGATATTTATTAATTTAAATATTATCGCAAACTATTTTATTTATTCAATTCAAATTAGAGTACCTCTGGCTGTCGTTGCATACGAGCCATATATGCGCCCATTTTTGGATAGTTGCGCCCCGGGAAATATCTGGAAAAGAATTTTCGATGAAATTTATGAAATTTATGAAATTTACTTATAAATAAGAGGAAATGATAATTTTAGATGAACAGGAAGCTAAGGGGAATAACAGGTACCTGAATTCTGTGTAAGGATTAACTGTCACAAGTTGTAGGCGCTCCAGGAATGGCCATATCATTATATCAGCAAAACCTAACATTTTTCCTAAAAAAATTACGAAATTTAAAAACCAACCTTTCAATTATTCTGCTACTTTTATTTTTTATTATTTGAATTTTAGAAATTTAACGCAACCGCTGCTCCTCCTAATTTTAGAAAAGATAGTTTAATCGATTCAATTTAAATTATGTATCGTAACCTCCGTAAAAATCATCCGTTAATAGAGTTTCGGCATTCCGGATAGCATTATGCAGTGATTTATCAACGTTTTGTTGGACGGTTGCATTATTGGGATATAGAACTTTGAACATTACAGAAATGAGCTAAAATATTTTATTATTTCACTAAATGCAAAACTGATTAACTTCATGAAGTAATCGGAAATAATCAGGAAAACACTAATCGGAAGAGAAATCCAAGCAGGACGACAATTAAAACAACCTAACCGGTGACATTCTTTCAACAAGAATTTTTTGATTAGCCTTTAAAAGTGGATGGTGCGGAAGAATAGCTGTTTCCGGAAATACATCGTCAAGATATTCGACTATCACTGAGGATTCGTAAATTGTCTGTAATTTATAATTTGCATAAATATTTTTTAAGCGATAAAATTAAATTAAATTAGAACTTCTAAATTTCAAATATTTGCACAATTTGGTACAAAAATGTGAAATGAATTTAAAATATTTAAACAAACTTACAACGCCGTTCATTTCAAGCGCTGGCACTCGACCGAGCGGACTTTTGTTTAAAAACCATTTTGGTACATTTTCTGGATTGATATTTGTGATTTCCGCTCTTCAACATTTATTGATTAGAAACGAAATATTAGTAAATGATCGAAGCTAAAATAATCCCACAATTTTATGCTCACAACAGCGTGGTTCTTCTGGAATGAATAGGTCCTGTGAATTTGAAATTATTTATTTTTGAATTTCAGTTAAAACTCACGGTAGTCCTTTTTTAGCTAAATAAATTATAGCTCGTTGAGCATACGGACAAAAGCGCATACTATATAAACGAATAATTCCAGGTGCAGAATACGGCTCCGGTGATTCTGCAACAACTAACTTTCTGGAGCAATTGATTTTAGACGCATAAAATTTAAAAGAATGTGTTATCATATGAGACTATCAGTGACAAATATATGGAAATAAACAAACCTGAATGTAAGGTAGGTGAATTAAGGCCTCGGATATTAATATTTCTGGACGGGAGCTGTACAACAGCTCCTGACCAGGTTGTCGATTCATTTTGGACGGTCGTTGCATTTGACGATCGTTGTTGATTTGTGGTAAGAACATTCGGGAATACTTTATACACTGATGCTGGCCTAGTCAATGGCTTATTATTGAAGACTTCACTTATCTGCAAGTATAATTATTGAAATTTCAATCTCAGCAGAAAATTTGCAAAATTTTTTGCTAAAATTATTTGTGACTGTCAGCAGAAAGTTATTAATAATTTAACAAAATCATAATTTGCATATGTAAACTCTCACCTGTCCATTAATACAAAAAATGAGCAATTCAGCTGAAAAGAGTGCTATTTGTAATTTTCGAAGCCAAAACATTCTGCAAAGCCAAAAGAACGATATTGTAATATTAATTACTTCTTAATTATAGCTTCCTTAGTATTTCCAATTTAAGTCTTATGTTTTATAATAAATTAAAATTACTATTACAACCAATTCCTAAATGGAACCTTCGATGCTAATTTATAATATTTCATTAGTCCGCAAAAAAGTCTGTTCATACTTTACTTTCTCCTTCTCTCTCTCTCTCTCTCTTCCCTTTCCTTCCTCGAAAAATTATAAGCATTTCAAGCTTAAAAAAACGTTTATTGAGCACTCAACTCGAAGCATATTTTTACAAAAAATGAAAACTGAAGTGTGAAAGTAATCATATGCAATATATATATATATATACACCTGTGACATAATACACCTGTACCACTAATAATAATATTATTGTTATTATCATTACCACTCCTACTCCTACTACTACTACTACACATTTTATCCAAGAACTATTTCTGAGTATTTATTTACTTTAAAATCCTGATTTTTTCTGGTTTTTTTGTACTTTGTAGTGAGTGTACTTTACTTATACACTAATGGACAGTATTCCAGTCTTACCTTACTGTTATTATTACCTCACTTATTTACTTTTGAATGAAATGAAGAAATCCGGAATTCTAATTGTTTTACCACCGCTATTACCAACATACGTATCAAATACAGGTAACACGTCATACTCAGATATCGTTGAAAATTTTACAGTTATAAATGTTTGGAATTAATTTCTTTACTGTAATTTTACCAATTTGAACATTTAACTGATCTGACTGATTGAAAGAAAAAAACTGAAATTATTCAAAAAATCAAATTTCCATTATCACAATCAATAGTTTTGCAATATTTGCAATCGAAATAACAAAAATCCTAATAACTTATTTAATCCTACAATTTTCGAGAATAGTAATTGAATGAAGAGCTATCAAAGTCAAATTACAGGCTAATAAATCTAATCAATCAATAACTTATGATTTAACAACTTATGCATCAGAATGACAAACTGCCACGGTCGGTGAATTATCTCACCTTAACAAAATGTCATCTGTCAACCGCTTGATATTGATATCGGCCGCTCTCTCATTAAGACAATAGTTGGGCTTATTTAAGCCTGTTGATTTAGTTGTACTAGAAGATGGATATGTGTAATGATATTCATTATCCTACTTCAAGCATTGATAATTATCACTGATTCCAAATGGATACAAACAGCGGAAAGCTTATCCGAAAATGTCCTTGAAAAAAAAAATTTAAAAATGATTGTTCCGGTTGCTTGGCAGTGATCATTACGGTTACGAATTCTTTTATGGATTGAAATGCTAACTATTAATGCGATGACTAAATTTAGCAACCGCAATAGAATAGTTAGTAGTTTAGAGTGGCGGAAATTGTTACTTCGGTCAACAACATCCTAATTATGTTTACCAACTGCTAGGATTTCAATACATTAGATTTTCAATTTAAGCTAAACTCTTTGTAAATAAATATCTCCAAGTGTGATTATTCAAAAAGATGCTAGAAATTTTGTTGAGAACATTTAACTCACTTTGTTTACCTGTAATTTTATTCGAACACAATAACAATTGTCACTTTTTAACATACCACTAAATTACCGTTGTTTTATTGTTTATTTTGTATTGGCTAGTTTCCACCTTCTATTATCCACTTACTGAATACACCTGTTGTAGAAAGGTATGAAAGCAATATTTTTTTTAATATAATCAATTCATTTATGTTAAAAATACTGTTACAGTTCAAAATCATTCCGATTATTGTTTCAATTGTGGTAATTATCGTTTCGATGGTTAGCCCATTATCAGCTACAACTATCCCAACATTCATGATCGATCGAATTAACACTCATTATCACCTATTCCTACACACTTCTCATTACAAGCATTTCTATTTCGTTCATCGTTTTCGCTTTAATTGCCTCAAAAAAATCTCTTTCAAATCAAATTCAACCAATGAAGAGCAACTGACAATATGTAATGGCTTTCAGTCCATCTATTAAACATCACTACCCTGTGGTGCTACCTTTATTAATTTTTTAGTACACTAAAATGTTTAACTATAAGAAAAACGAAACACATTTAAATTCAAGCTATCTTCTGATATCAATTAACAGTGATTGTTTTGTTCTTTACTGATTTGTAATTCAACGTTTTTTTCTTTTATTCTGAATATCTAGTGCATTTGATACTCAGTGTTGGAACATCTTATTGTAAGAAAAATCAAATAATTGAAGAATTCTAGCTGCCCTTATAAAAATATTTCACTCATATATATAAAAACAGCTTGTTTAGTTTTTAAGGAGATCACCAAGAAAAGGATTAATACTACTGACACAGCCAGTTTTTTATATTCCCTTAAAGTACCGGTTAGTTATTCGTTAACTCTTACACAGTTAAAATTCTGTTCTGCTATGCAAGTTCAAGTTAAATTCTGATTTTTTACCCCATTTTTGGTTTCTTGTTCTTTACTAACAGTACTTTGCTTTAATGGGGAAGGTATATATTCGCTTCATTCCCAGAACTCATTATTGGTAAAGACTGTTTCTCACCATTTATTACGTGTATCTTTCAACATTTAACAGAACCGATCTCCGAAATTAAAGACATATTTCAAAAAAATGTATTATTTCCTACTTCAAACTGAATGGACTACAAAGTTCTCCAAAACGACCAAATCACAGAAAAAGTAATGCTTCAAACAATCAATACCAATAATTGAAATTTTGGAAAAACAATACCAATAATTAAATCAATGGCGATAATTTAATCTACATCGAAACATTTGAAACCGAATCATACACAAACCATGGGACGGAAATTATAACATAGAACGATTACAAAAGTTATGAGATCTCGACATCACCTTCACCAATAACTTTGAGTGCTAGTAATTCCAAATGTCCTGCCTTTTTTGTTTCCTTCTGAAGCAGTTGTTCGACTGATCGATAAGCACCCGGATCAATCAGTCCTACCTGAAACAACGGTTATCATTTACTATAAATTAGCTGTTCTGAATTTTGCTGTTCAAAAAACTGGAGCGAAAAATCATGAAACTTGAAGAACTGAATCCAGACGCTTTACCATCTCAAGATTTCCTTGTTCCCAATCTTCAACTTCAATTTTGGTGAACATCCCTTTCAATCGATCATGCATGCGTTTAGCTTCTTTTGCTTCAACAGACACTCGAAGCCGCATCTCTGCTCGATCAATTTTCATTGATTCACGCAGTTTGGGGATTATTTCCAAGGCCTTAACATCTTAATATTGTTGCTATAATTCGTCAAAGTAAAATCTGTGGAAGTTGTGACAAGAAAAGAGAACTGGCGACAATCTCCCAAAAACTCTCAGAAACAAAACTTTCAACGTCTTCCTTACTTGTTGCTTCACTGAACGATTGGGTTTCAGACTTAAATGTGCTTCATGCAAAGCATTTTCGATAACGCTGCTAGAATAAGGACGCTTAGTATCCGGATTCACACACATGTTTGCTATTAAATTAGCAAGTTCTTTAAATGACGAATCTGAGTGCGCTAGGCGCTCTTTCTCCGAAACTTGCAGATCACCTTTTTCTAGGATCTGAAATTTAAAAAAAAAGGAAAAAAATTAAAAACTCCAAAAGCAAAAAAGATTTTCGACATGGCTAAACAGAATCCCAAATTTAGGTACTATAATAACGATCTTGTAGAGGACAATAAAATAATTCATATATTTCAAACGAATTACGCTGGAAAAATAACAACAAATCTTATGAATATCTATACTAGACTACAGATTACCGAGTGCTAAATAATGCTGAAAGGAGCAAAGATTCATATCTTTAAAACTTACTATTTTACAAATTTCCAACGAATTATCCGTGCCAAAAGCAGCGTTAAGCTCTTCACGTTTTGCTACCTGACCCTTAGATACATTAGTAAACACCGTTTGTGTCTGCAAAACTTCATCGATATCTTTTTCTCTGAAATTAAACTTTATTTTAGCAGGTCCAAACAGTCGGAGCACTGAATTCACTTTTGAAATAAAATAATTAACGAACGTTTTATTTCTCCAACTAATTACTTTATTTTTGTAACATGCGATTTCGAATCGTTTTCCGCACTTTTTCATTCGCACCACTGCTACATTGGTAAGAAGCTTGACGTTTGTCGGAGTTTTAATTCGATTTGCCATCTTTCATTCAACTACAAAGGAACTCAGTGATAACTGTCGTAACCAAAGCTGAACATTCATTCTCTCTTCACACTCTCTACCTATAATATTTAGAACAGCACAAAGACTAACAATTTATTCAATAAAACAGCGCTTAGAATATACTAGAAGACGAACTTAACACGTGGAAAACCACGTGGCAAACACGTAGAGGACGCCAGTAATATTGTAATAAAAATTAAACCAAAATTATGAACCAAGCAGTATATTCCGTTAGATTCAATTGCTATGTCTAATTCATCTGACTACTTCACTCATTCCGAACTTTATTTATAAATGCTTCTTAACTTTCTATCTGGAAAGCAGTCAAGAGGGATATGAAAAACAAAACACAATATGCAAATTTCTAAGTGAACTAATTTCCCTTGTAAGTCTTCGTCCATCTAACTGACAGATAGAGAGAGAGGAGGGGACCACATGGGGAGAGAGAAGCAACACAGAGAAGAAAAACAGTTTTTAGCGCATCAACCATTACCTCTCTCTACTTCGCCCTCAAATCATTGGACCGCGCTTTATGAGAAACATATGTGTCAGCTGAGAAAGAGAGAGAGAGACGAAGAAGGGCAGGAAAAGAGTTTGTGAAGTATGAGCGAACTGACGACGAGAAAAATGAGAAGAGTACTTTATACCAGCTTATGCTGAGGAAAAAGATGATGGAGAGAAATTGATGAGTTGAGCAATAATGAAATGTATAGATTGGGGGGTGACGGATTATCGCAACAGTTATGATTGGATCTCCAGGTGAGTCGTGTTGATCGGGGAAGTTTAGTGGGTGTACCTCTTTGATGTTTGATTTGTTTTCCGATCTTTCGCAAAAATTAGGACCGGTCTTTTTGCTACAACGCTATAATTGTTGCAACAACAATATGTTAGTTTTAAGGTATGGCAAATTTCTTCCTGTGCTATGAATGTGGTGCAACCTTCGGTGTGAGAAGCGACTTTGATGAGCATATTTTAGTGCATCAAGCAGTCTCTCTGTGCTATCAAATTTATGAATTTGACAAGGGAGGGCCGTCTGTCACGAGAGTTCCGTCTGTTGTGAAGGTTTTATTTCTTCCGTTGTTAAATGGTTTTTTTCCTTTCCTCCTGTCCTTCATTTCTCTCATATTAGCTGTCTTTCTGTCTATCAGTTGTTAGTGACACTATTTGATATCCAATTTTAGACTAAGGAAGAAAGTCAGCATACATCATCTTCTAAAGAAAGCTTTAAACCGCAAACAGTCAAGTCGTCGACAGCATTTCGCAAAACATCTTCTGACTCCCAGAGAAATACACGAAAAACGACAGGGACAAAGCGGAAATTATCGGATCTTTCGCTTCCGCACGATAAAGGACCGTGCCTGAAACAAAGAAAGAATTCTCAAAACGATGTGAAAGTTACGAAAGTGAACAAAGCACAAGATAGTCCCGGTGTTGTAGCCACCAGTAACTCACATGTTGTTCATGTGCAGATGGATAAAGTGGTGTTGGATGGTGAATTTTCTCGTATTTCGTATTTGAATGAAATATTTTTTAAAAAGAAACTTATTTAAAAATTCCGGGTCCTATTCTTCCATATTTCGGTCGTGCTTTTATTTTTGCTTTTTCTTACTACATTATTTGTGAATTTTACGCCTAAAGGTATATTTACTTCTAGATCAGAAAAATACGGGAAAAACCGGCTCGACGGATATTTCGGCTACAGAGCTTCCTGTAGACACTTCTGGACACATGGATATTAATTTAGTAGAAAGTCAAATGACGAGTTTACCGAAAGTTGTTGAACTACCACCAAAAACGGATGTGTCCATGGCTGTGGCGACAACATCAACAGGAATTACCGTACCTTCGTCATCATCCACATCTATAACTACGACAACACCAAAGCATGGAGGACCGGCAACTGCTCCGACGCTTCCAAAATGTTTGAACTGTGATTATCGAAGTAGTCAGGGAACGGATATGGTCGAACACGGTACTTTTTATTTTCTGTTAACAGTCAACAATTGGTTAACGTAATGAATGTTTAGTTTTCTAAAAAGAGGATATAAAAAAAAGAGGATATTCTAAAAACTTAAAATTTTCTTCTGTATCTATGGCTTTCAGCGTTGCTGACGAATGCATACATGGGTTAACTAGTAAGCTTTTAATATTGATGCTTTTTTAGTTGTTTAAAGGTTGGATACGTTATATGGATTTGAATGCTATCCTCTCTGGAATGTAGAGATTTGTAGGAAAAATTATTTTGCAGTTGTTCGGGTCCATAAAACGTCAATCACAAGTCTTGAAAGAGTAGATTTCATAGATGGGAAATGGTCGGAGGCGGTGAAGCTTGAACCGAGACAGGTATGCCAAATTTGCGTATTCCAAATGGATCAGAGCATGTTGTTTTTTTTCAGTTTCTTCCTTTATCAAATCTTTCTGATTTTGTTGATTTTTAATATTAGCTATCTGTAGAAATGTTGGCTAACCCTTTATGGAAGTGCTAAACCAGCCATTTTATATTTCATTATATTATAATATAATCTAAAGATAGAGCAGTATATGTCTGTAGAACATTGTATGTCAAATAATGACTATAAGATGTTGAAGAGATGAGCTATGTCAGTAATTTTAGCAATGTGCTTATTGCGTTCGAACGTTTCGAGAGGTGACAGATTACTTCCTGCATGTGATAACTTGCCATAAAAGAAATTTGTTATTACCGGGCGTGAGTAAATATAACTGTATCGTTTATCTTGCTCATCCTGGCATGCCTACACACATGGTTCGTATTTTCATGAAAAGACCATAATTATATGCTGAAAATTTTTTTCGAAGTAGCTAAAAAGATTTGAACGTAATTAAGGATATTTTCCCATTTCGAAACATTTTGCCGAAATGTTCTCTATTTCCTGGTGGGACTTTATCAATTCATCAATAGCTCTTCTGTTCACAGTTCATTATATATGTTGTCAAACACAGGAATGATTTTGTTTCTTGTATTATACTTGGATTTAGCAAGTGTTTGGCTTGCCTGTAATTTATAAATAAATCAAAACAATCCATACTTCAAAAATTTTTATTTTTTGATAATTGATGTGCAACAAGATCTGTATGCAATTTTCTTGATAGACACATTCTTGTTATTACTGTTCCTGTTGAGCAATTGTTGGCATATGAAATAAATACTTCAAATGTCTGGCACATATCAAGTGTCTTAATTTTAAAAATAGGTTGAACCATGATTATTTTCCTGTTGGAAATATTTTTTAATAATTACCTCCCCCTTATTATCTTTTCAGGTGAACACGACATCAGTTTATTAGCGAGGCTATTCTATAATTCTGACTTTATCGTTTTTCTAATAGTTTCTTGTCACGTCGCGTCAGGTGTGTAAAAACATTCCTTGGTTGTGCAGTTGATCTGTGTTTAATTCAAAGAGCAAGCAGCGTAATCATTTCAAAGCAAAATAGGATGAATTTGATTGTTCGTATCTGCTCATACTCTCTTCATTCTATAAAGCATAAGTCACTATTCCACGTGAGATAATTGCTTGAGGAAAAAGCACGTGTCTGGAATATTTTTTTTATAAGACATGTCAGAGTTAAATTTCCAAAATTACTTGATGTTTTTCATAAATGAATACAAAGGACATTTCTGCACATTCAGTTGAAGGTCCTACAGATCAGTAGTTTAAGTATGATAGGGATGGAATTGAAGAATGATATGGTCAAGACGGACTGGAAAAGTTACCCGTCATAGTGAGAGGATATAGCAATGATAAAGAAGAGCTTTTGCTAGCGCGGATAGTTGGAAGACGGCAAGAATTATGGAATGAGATTTGGCTAACATGCAGTATTGGAGAGGATGAGCATTTTGTGGGATGCTGCGGTGCTACCATTGAATTTTGATAATGGAGCATAGAAGGAAGGAAATCCAATCAAATTTATAAGAGGGAAGAACAAAGCGCTGAACCGAACGACCATTATTTCCTTGTCCTCTTTTTCATCTAGCATGGCCAGTCAGAATGAATGGTTCGAATCTAAACATTCAATCATAACAGTTAGTTTAGAAATAATGAAGACATGCGGTAGATGCAAAAAGCTTTAGCATAGCTTTAGTGATACCTACGGGAAGAACAAACGATAGTACCTTATCAAAGTGATAAATCCTCCGACTCCACGTACTATTAAAGTACATCGTTGCAAATGCAATTGCATGCATCACGCCCCTAGCACGTCTTTTTGAAAAGTGAGCGAGACAGGTGCGTATGGAGAAATCGCCTGCGCGTTATACTTTATGTGACAGACACACACGCAACTGCTTCTTCTCGTCTTATACAATGTAGGCGGTATCTTTCGCCATACTTTCTCCTCATGCTCGTTATTTTTTCACATATTCTTTGTTGTATGTATGGGACATGTATGAGATGCAGACACATCCATTAGGAGAAATTGGGTTTGTATCTATTTCGCCCTTGCAAATGATGATAGGAGATCCAGAAGAGGCTCTCCAGAAAGGAACTCTGTCCGGTTTTCTGGACATCCTTTTCTGGCATATATCCTTAGAAAATTTTCAACGATCTATGCATAATTTCATTTCCACTAGGTTCCACTAGAACAAGTTACAATGGAAGAAAATTTTTGTTACTTTTTCGACATCTTAACTGTCCGGCTCTTACTGCGCTCTGTCCTATTGCTCTTTAAATCTTCAGCAGCAGGTCTCAGCTGAACTTCCACAAATTTCTTTCACTCTCCCTTTTTGCACTTGTCTTCATCTGCTCCTGTCACATCGTAATTGTCCACAAACTTTATTTCAAGTGAAACAGATGACTGCAACTTCATCGACTAACATCCAAAGCCTTGCGCCTTACATTCATCCACAAATGATATTATTCATCAATGCAGTGCTTACATCACTTGACGGGAGACTTTTCTTTAGGTTCACCTACATACCTCATAACATTCTCTTCCTACTGTTCGCGCATCTATGATATTGCGGCAAGTGTTTCTTTACTTCAGACAATGCATTTAGTAATGGAATAAAGTCGGAAAATTTAACAAAGTCGGCGATTGCATTGTTTGGTAATGCCATAAAACGATGTCATAAAATAATGTCATAAAACATTATTTCTTACTTCCTGCGAGTGATTTCTTAATCGAGTGACTTCATCTTCTTATCCTGAATGATTGCTTAATATAACTTAGTCATTTTCTGCATCGAATTTTACCTTATAGTTTCGTTTCGTATGTCTAACGTTTCTGCATATTTCTCCATTAGATTTGAAATTTATTTCAGGCTGCTGAGGTGGGCCAATTTATAACTTGTCATTTCCGCCGCAGCCTTTCCGGAAGCTGTCCTAGTCATGGCGAATCAAGTGCCGAATCCTGCCGAATGTGGCATACAGGTCAGATTTTTGAAAGTTTCCTTCAACGGTGCAGTAACCTAACTGGTGCTATAGATACCTTATTTAGAATCTTCTTTTGCAGGTGTTTTGTCGTGTCCGTCCGTTGAATAGCATGGAAGAAAAAGGTGATTCGAAATTTGTGCCGAAATTTTCCTCCGATTCACAGGAAGCAATATCGGTTGCGGTACGATCTTTCATCATTTGCTGTACTGTTGTTGCAAGAGCACTTATGATTATTTCTTCTATTCATATTGATCTGCTTTCAGCCAAGTTATTTAGCAATGCAGTATCTGTCATTACAGTACCAGTTAGCGTATCGAAAAGCGAATTTTTTCGTTTATTCGTTGCTTTACTGTAGCTTGCTGCGTTCGGAGTTAAAGCCGGAGATTTTTTGGGTTTTAATTCTAGACCTTTAATACTACGAAAGTTTGAAAATTTGTTGTATTTCCAGGGTAAAGTTTATGTATTTGACAAAGTATTCAAACCTACTTCTACGCAAGAGGAGGTTTACATGGGTGCGGCTTATCATATCGTACAGGATGTCCTCTCTGGTTACAATGGCACTGTATTCGCGTATGGACAAACATCGTCTGGAAAGACACATACGATGGAGGTGATTACTTAAGGTGTTTTAAGCTACTTTTGCTTTATTATGTATGTTGATAACTTTAATAAAACCCATCGGTACTCTTTTTCTTATCTTTTCTAGGTCACATATGCAAGTTGTAAGAAATGTACAAAAGCTAAACTGATGTATGAAGTAAAGTTAACTACCGAACTTCTTTGTAGTTGTATCAAAGTCACAAAATATATCCGAATTGCAGTATGTAAATAATTTTTTAGGGTGTTTTTGGCGATTCAGACAAGCAGGGTATAATACCGCGCATTGTGCAAGATATATTCAATCATATTTATAATATGGACGTCGACCTCGAGTTTCATATTAAAGTCTCATATTTTGAGATTTACAACGAAAAAATTCGTGATTTATTGGACGGTTTGTTAAGATCCCTTGCTTTATAATTTTCTCCATATGTTATATTGATCTCCAATAATTTTGCAGAAATTTTCAAAAATATTCAAATTTATATTCAGTAAGAACATGAACTGTTTTTTTGAGTTTTTGGAAAACTATATTCTTTGATAATTACATTTCAATCTTACTAAAAGAGGTTCAGTGACGAAGATGAATCTTGCAATCCATGAAGACAAAAATCGGGTACCATATGTGAAAGGAGCTACAGAACGATTTGTTTCTAGTCCGGAAGAAGTTATGTCTTGCATTGATGAAGGAAAAAATAACAGACATGTTGCTGTCACAAGTGAATTTTTGTTTCTTTGACCTTGAGTGTCCATATATATATATATATATATATATATATATATATATATAGGGAGAGAGAGAAAGAAAAAATGTGATGAAAATTTTTGACATAAATACACGTGGTAGTGGTTTATTTTTACAGATATGAATGAACATAGTTCGAGAAGTCATAGTGTGTTTTTGATACAAGTAAAACAAGAAAATACGGCAACTCAAAAGAAACTAACTGGAAAGCTGTATCTTGTTGACCTCGCTGGAAGTGAAAAAGTATGACTTATGGTTTATTTTTTCTTGAACGGTGTTTCATTATGAATCTCTTTTGTTTTTATCGGTTTTTATCGGTTTAGGTCAGTAAGACAGGTGCTGAAGGCACGGTATTGGAAGAAGCAAAGAATATTAACAAGTCTTTGTCGGCACTTGGAAATGTGATAGCCGCATTAGCTGAAGGAACGGTAATTTTTTCAAATTTTGCAACGAATTTATTACGACAGTCACTTTAGTAATTTTGGATTTCAGTTTTTCTTTTGTAAACTTTGAAGACTTCTAAAATTAGAATTTGAAGACAAGGCTTCTAAATCTAAAATTTTTCATTTCAGAAAGGGCACGTTCCTTATCGAGATAGCAAACTAACAAGAATTTTGCAAGAATCACTGGGTGGTAATTCAAGGACAACAATTGTAATTTGCTGTTCTCCGGCTTCAGTTAATGAAGCAGAAACGAAGAGCACGTTAATGTTCGGACAGCGAGCTAAAACAATCAAAAATGTTGTTGTAGTGAATGAGGAATTAACAGCCGAAGAATGGAAGCGACGTTATGAGCGCGAGAAGGAGAAGGTTAATTTTTTTAAAGGAGATTGGTGCTTTAAAGTTTATATTGATTTTTTTTTGAGAAACGTCATATCTGTCCAAAAAAGGATAATTTTCATTTCTTGCTCCAATTATTATTTTTTGGCCATACTTTTTGACATTTGTGTGAATTTTAATTTACGCCAATTTAATTGATCTTGGAGTAATTCAGATGACAGTAAACTATAAATCACGAGTAGTATTATTTGAAATTTTACTGCTGTCAAGGATCTGCTTTCGGGATGATGCATTGTCTCTTGTTAATGCCGATTTGAGGATATTTTTTAAGCTTCATAATATTTTTATTTGAATGATGTTTTGTTGTAGGTGGCTAGACTGAAGCAGCAGTTGATGGCGGCAGAAACAGAATTAAATCGATGGAGAAAAGGTGAAAAGGTGCCCGAAATGGAATGGGTTAGCTTTCTGGAAGGTGCTGCTGTAAATCTGCAGCTTCCAGCCGGAACAGAGTGTAAGCTATCAGTTGATATTGATAATATATTTAGGCGAATCAGACAGTTGATAATCTGTGACTTGTCACTACATTCTGGAGCATGACGGTCTTCTTTTAGGTTTTATTAAATTGTTTAGAGTTCTTTGTTTACGTTTTTAAAATGACGGAACTGAATTTCAGCACTATCACCATCTGTTAGTGATTCAGTGCTCGGATCACTTGACAGATCGATTTCAGTTGCTCCAATACCACTACTGACATCAGGAATTGGTGCAATTACTGATGCTGACCGGAAGAAATATGAAGAAGAAAGATCTGCTCTCTATCAACAAGTAGAAATTTTCACTTTTTCTTTGGGACCTAAACTTAGACAATTAAGGAATCGTTACAATAATTCATAAAATCCTTTTTGTTTATTTCCTTATGGAAAACAGTGTATAAGAAAGACCGGGAAATGAGGTTTTTGTTAGGCACCCACAGTTTTACACACATGCACTTTGCTTAAGTTCAGTCATTGATTTTTATAAACTCATTATTTTACTTCTTGTTCATGCTCTAAACTGCACTTTTTTAAAAAGTTTTTTGAACTGTGTAAAATGCATTGTTGTGTACACTTATTCTATTTGCAGCTAGATGAAAAAGATGATGAAATTACGCTGCACTCTCAACTGGCTGAACGTCTGAAGCAGCAAATGAATGAGCAGGTTAGTTTTAAGGGACAGTGTTACAACAAGATTTATGTGAACTTTCAGTGATGTAGGTCAGGCATAAGCATTTTTAAACTGAAATCATTTTTTTCAGGAAGAATTGATTAGGCAGATCAAGCTCGATTATGAAAACGCTCAAGCGGAAGTAAGCCGTATCCAGAGTGAAAATGAAGCTTCGAAAGAAGAATCGAAAGAAGTATTGACTGCATTAGAAGAACTTGCAATGAATTACGATATAAAAACACAAGAAGCAGATCAGAAGACTCGGGAAAATGAACAACTTAATGTACGTGTTCCTTTGTGCAAGCGATAGAAATTATTTCATCTCTTGCTGTATTAGCGACTTTAACAAGATTTCAGGACGAATTATCAAAGAAAAATGTAAAAGTTGTGGAACTGACCACGGAATTAGAAACATTGCGTGAAAGCTGTCTAACGCAGAAAAAGCGTATCACCGATGCGATGCAATCAATGCTAAGAGATTTGTCAGAAGTTGGTAGCAATTATGCCAATGCGGCTAAGGTTTGAAGATTACATTCATTGGGCCTCACTGTTTAATTTAATTTGCAAAACTGTGCTTCGATTGCACCATATTTTTACACTACTGTTTCAGTTCAATGCGGAAAATGGAACTGACAAACCATATGATGAAGAACTGTTCGCCCATGCTCGAATCTGTATATCAAAATTAAGCGCTGATTTCAAATCAACGCTTCAGGCATCTTTTTTTTAATCAATAGCGATGTTTAAAAATTTCCCAAATCCTCTCACAAAGCTCTTTCGAGATATGGTAACGGAACTTATGCTTTAGAATTTATTAGTATTATGAATCGTGCTTTGTTTCAGAAGATGTCGAGCTTGGAATCAGGCTCTGGCGATGTAACACAGAAGTTAGAATCTACTGAAAAAGATTTAGCTGATTGTCGATTACTTCTGCAGCAAAATGAAGCGAAAAATAAATCTTTACAGGAAACAATCGCAGCACAAGAAAAAGTGAAACGTCAGCTTGAAGAGCAAGTAAATTTCTTTTTCAAGAAATCTTTTCAGTTTTGCTGGAATTTCTACAATATTATTTTATTCACAAATGATAATTTATGGTTCGTATAATAAATCATAGGAAAAAATATGAGTTCAAGTTGAAGTTTTGATATCAAGGTATTGTTTGTTTCTCTTCTATGTTCTACATTATTGTAGGTAGACATGCTGAATGAAAAATTAGCGGCTGCAGGCGGTGAAGCCGTCCAAATAAGTGATCAAGCAAAAGAACAACATACCAAACAAGTTGCTGCGCTGCGGGACGAACTAGCTGAAAAAAGTCGTAAAATCGAGGAACTTACAGTCAGTAGAGTTTCCTGTTGTACTTTTATGTATAATTTTATACCGGTTTTTATGCCGGCATTAATACGTTTGCATAATTTAAAATGATGATTGTAGCACATTCCGTATGGAGACGAATTCTTTCAGGCGTCACTGCAAGATTTACGAGTCGCTAAGAATCAGTTGCAATCAGATTACGAAAAACTGAAACTGGATGAACAAGAACAAGAAAAACGCATTAAGGAATTGTCCGGCTTATCTGAGAAACGGGAGCAAGCGAAAAGTGATCTGAAAGGTATGACTTTTTTATTACTTTTTTATTTTTGATTGTTTCTGTTAAAAGATTTCAAGTTGTAATATTCTTTTTTGCTATTCAATCATTTACAATGAGCATTCACATTTTCATGTTTTGAAAGGAGTGCGTTTTTCTTACTCTAGGATTGGAAGAAACAGTCACAAAAGAACTACAAACTCTGCACAATCTTCGTAAAATGTTTGTGCAGGATATCGGGCAAAGGATTAAACGAGCACCTACAGGTACGGAACCAAATGAAGACGAATATATGTCATCGCCAGCTCAGAAGCAGAAGATCGCATTCTTAGAAAACAATTTGGATCAGCTCACCAAAGTACACAAACAGGTTGTTGACAAATCTTTTCGCTTAAGAAAGAAGATGGATTTTTTCGTGCTCTTGCGAATTGTGGTTGTAATGTGGATTGTGTGTTTTCTAGGTCCTAATGGGCAAAGGCAAGCTGCTTTTTAATCATATGAAACTCAAAATTAAAAAGAAAATTTTAAGCTTGTGCGTGATAACGCTGATCTACGTTGTGAGCTACCGAAAATGGAAAAACGACTGCGTACTGCTATGGATCGTGTAAAGAGTTTAGAAACGGCGCTGAAAGAAACCAAAGAAAATGCTATGCGTGACAGAAAAAAGTTAGTTATTATGAGGTCTTTTTAAAAATACTTTTCTAAAAGTTATTGCAATTTTTAATTTCAGGTATCAGCATGAAGTCGAACGAATTAAAGAAGCAGTGCGCCAAAGAAATCTTGTTAGACGAGGTCTTGCCGCTCCTCAGATTGGTTAGCCATTTATTTGTTTCACTATTCAAATATATCGTTGCAATAAGATCAATTCATTGAAATCTCATTGTGTTTCAGCAAAACCAATTCGTCCCGGACAGCATTATTCGCCAATGGGCTCAGCAATGCCGGTGTTGACGTCGGCAATGCAAAGTTCCATACGGGGAGGGGGTCAACCAGTTAATGCAAATCCTATAAGTAATGGTATGTGAAGACAGTTTTTTGATTTACTTGATAATGTAATTATGACGTGATAACAAACATGAAAACCTGACGGTTTTGATTATTTCATGCACTGAAATTAATTGATCTCAGTAATGTTGAAAAGATTTTAATAAATTGAGTAGGTCTTTATAGCATAATGTATTTTGGAATCTTTACTTAAGTAAGTGGATAAAAGAATGAAGATTGCTTGCTTTGTTTATATTTACTTGATAGAAAATTTGTAATCTAAATCCTTACGAGTAAGTTAAAAGGTGAAATTTTATTCTTTGATATTTTTAGCAGCTTGAAGAGTATATATTTGCGATATGGTTTATTTCTAATGAATTAAAAGCACGTATACATTAACTCTATAATGGAAGAAAAATAATTCAGTCATATTTGAAAAAAAAAAACCAATGTGATATATAAATGTTTCGCTTTGCCTTTCCTTGCAGTTGTTTGTCTATAATTTTTTATGGTATAGTTTGTAAAATTTCTTCGATATTTTGGTCTTTTTGCTTCAATTTTGTGATTCGTCTCTGTAAACTTAGTCAGAAATTTGCTTTGATTTATTGAATTAAGGAATCATCAAATTACGGGAAATATCAGCTTATCTTTTATGGCTACTGTTTAGAATGGACTATCTCATTTGCTGACCAGACTTTTGATGATTCTTTGGTGTTAAAAGTAAAACAAAATTACTAAATGGATAAATGAAATTTGTTAATAATGAAATTTTTTTTCGTTTGTGTGATCAACTTCTGTGATGCCTTGCTCATTTTAGATTGGTCATTTTTAACGATACCACAATGAAGTCATAAGAATTATTAAAAATTTGCTTTATTGTCTAGCCAGTAGTCACTTGTAACAGTGTGATACTTTTCTGTAACTTTTCGTTTGATTTAAAATTTATTTGCTGTCCTCTGTTGCAATCTCATATATTTTTATCGTGTTGGAAAATTGACTTACCGTGCTGTACGATTGTCTATCAACGCTACGTCTCGTTATTCAAATAGAAAAGTGTGTTTGAATAGAAAAAATGTGAAATAAGATAAAGGTTGGGTCGAATGTGATAATTGTAAATGCTGCTTATTTTTTTATTACATTTATATTGATGCTCGCTCTTTATATTTCTTTCCAGCTTAATTTTTATTGCACTCTGTGTTCACTTTGATTGTAAGAAATCGGTTCTGCTGCAGATAAATTTATATTTTCCCGAATGTATTCATCCTCTTTTTCAGTGAATTCATCTACTGTATTATTTTGTAATTAACGGAAATGAATTTGTCGTACTATGTTGTCAAGCACGGAATGAAGTTGTCAACTTTCTACTTAATGTGATATGCTATGGTCATTTGTTGAGGTGCAGTGTAACATAGAGACAACATACGGGGACTCTGTGAAGAAACAAGGATGAAAATCAGTGAATAATATAATCTGTTTCGGAAATAAAATCTTTCCATTTGTACTTTAGGTGATTTCCGGCTGTGATCAGTTTCCATCGCGAAAAATGCTTAATGAAGAACGCGCGGATATAAATCATATGACAAATGGTGAATACGTAGGCTGTCATTCTGAGAGCATGGAAAGGAACCATAACAATAATGATGATAGGAAAAGAATTCCAAAGAAATTAGGAATGAATGAGAATGGTGTCTTTCAAGTAAGGAAAGGAGAGTTAATGAAAAGAGATGAGGAAGGTGAAAAAAGCTTACTCGAGAGGATGTTTGCAGGTTAGCTTATAATTTTTCATCATTGACAATTCTTGACTATTGCAGATGATTCTGGTAGCGTAAACTGGCCGTGTTTGAGCGACGTTCATGAAGATACTGCTTGGGAAATAATTTGAGTAAATAGTGGCGAGTAAGGACGTGTAATACGTATATGCGTTTTTAAATTTAGTAGCAACTGTTTGGCTTGTTTGTTTTAGAAATTTCTTAAATAGTGTGTGCAGTCGCGGTTCAAGATGTAAATTTTGTCATCCCCCAAGTATTGTACAAAACGAACATCACAAAAAACACCAGAAGACATTGAGTATCGGTTTTGTATTGATGCTTCATTTTTTTTTTACCTTTCACTTTCTTCTCTGTTTTGATGCTTTGATATGGCAATTAATATTAAATGACGCAATTAAAATGTATAAATCTAGTTGACATTATTATCGCTTTGATTTTTAAAGGTTACAAAAGTCTTCCCTCATAATCTTTCTCACTATGCTTTGAAGTTCGTATTTATTAGAATTCATAAAAGTGCATGTCATATCAGCCGCTCGTTATGCTTTCAATGGACCTGTATTTAGTATGTCAATTAAAAATTTCCGTCCGTGCTTTAGCTGAAATAATTTTGATGCTATTTTTGATACTTGCTGATGAATTTTTTCGTGGAACGCGCTAATGATTTGATTCGTATTCATAGATTAAAAAGTTGACTACATGTTTGCATGTTTTACAGATGTCGCGCTTTTTGAAACCTGCTGATTTTAGCGATGATGAAGATCAATCTCATGTAGTTAGAGCAAAACCAATTGACCCAAAGTTTGCCCGAAAATTAGGCAGTTATGGTGCTGGCAAAGATTTTGTTACTGGAAGTGCGAAATCGCAACAGGAATTGAGAGGTTTATTAAGATGCTTCCTAGTTATTAATTAAAAATTAAATAATATAGCCTTTTTTGTATTTGAAATTTCTTTTCTTTTTTCCAATAACTGTAAAATTTTGGCAGTATTAATTTTTTGCTGTTTTAATGTCTGCTATTTCCTGTGACTTCATTAATGCTTCAGGAAGTAATGTAATTGTGGGAAATGACGCAAACACAAACCAAATAATGGACGAAAAAAGTAAACTGGAACGATGCAACAAACTTGGTGCAAAAATATTAAAAGCTAGACTACAGGGAAAAATGGTATTTTTTTATTATTTATGTCCTCTTAAAATACACTGTATGTAAATCCGGGTAGTTTCATCTATCTCTGGTATCTGATTTCTGGAAAAACGCTAAAAAAATTTTGCAGGCTTTGGTAGAAGAATTGGAGAAAGAGTTGCATGCTCTAAGAGAAGGTCCATCTTCGACTTGCAAAATATTACTTAGAACTGATAGAGGTGACGTACAAATGCCTGCTACTATGAACGAAGAAAGAAAGGTCGCATACCATTATTTTATTTATAGATAATAACGAATTAAAGTTAAAATTAGTTTTCTATAAGAAAAATATGTTAACAGCAGGGACTTTTTAATTTTGCTTATAACTTTAAACTTTATAATATAAACAAAAGTATCCAAGAAATTTAACAACTGCAGTACGATTGAGTTAGGATGTCAAATAACCGGTTAATTGAAAATTGCTTCTCATATGAACAGTAATACACATGTATGCTTTCAGGATTTGAAAAGTCGCGGAAGAGTCGATGCAATTTATCATGCTGACAAAAGTATTCGCGATATGGTAGCCGACGAAAAACAGACAACATCCGATGATCAAATTTTCAGATCTCTTAAGGTTAACTTAACGAATTTTAGGCCCACTTTTTTCTAAAATACTGGAATATTTGAATTCTACTGACAACAGTGGTATCGAACCACTGAATAACTTATAAAAATGGAGATATAAGAGCAAGTAATGTTCCTTCCTTTAAATGTACAGGCTGCTGCAAAACATCGAACTGACGATGATTGGGTCGTTGATGATGCGATGATGAGCGTAAAGCGATCACGGATGAAGGACGAGAAGGAGAAAAGAAAAAGTCGAAACAGCCTAATAAAAGGTACACTAAATAGAATGCGTAATCATTTACAACCATTAACACCCCTTAAAAAATGGTTTATTTTTGCAATAAGTATCAACAATTAATTTAAATATTATTTTATCGATAAATACCATTGCATAAATGCCATTCTCGCATATTACAAGTGTAATTTATTGTTTAAAGCTTAGGTCTTTTCTGATCCACTAAATATAGCAAGTTCAATACAAGAAATTGTTAGATGATTTATGTACATTTAAAAATAGAAACTATACCTTGTTATATAATTTTTAGTTTTGAAATCTAAATTTTTATTAACTAACAAAATGGTACATCTCCCGAGATTTCAAGATGTGTGTTTCTTATTTCTGGCGTGACATTTTTAAATTATCGAGAATGATGGAACTCATTTAGTCGAAAAGAGCGATGATTTTGACGATTATTTGCGTAAAAATATGTCCTTTGATTGATTGGGAAAACGTTCAAAAATCGATCATAGTTATCGTAATTCTTGATTCTGGCGCTTACCATTATTGTCGATGGAATAGAGTGCTTAATTGGTCCACTTGTTTTGATAGTTTCTTTAAAACTGTTATTACACTATCTTCTGACCTTTCCAGCGATTCTTGTTCTGCAATTCAGTGAGATATATTTTAACTTTCTTTATACCTGTCATTTTGTTGAATTTGGATTGAGTTCCAATTAAAATAGAGATGTATCAGTGGATTAATTGCAATGAAGGAACGAAGATATAATTTATGCCAAGTTTCAACTTTTAGTAGACTGTGACAGATATTTCAGTATATTAAAAAGTTTTCTTCTTTACAACTTGTAGGATTTTCATACAATCTTGAGCAATGAAATTAAGTCTGATAACATGAAGTTTAATCACATGTATATTATACTGTGTTTTTATATTGCTTCTCATGGGTCAAAGGTCAAAATTTTTTATGTAATTTTTCGCTCATAAGACTTTGCTTGAACATTATAAGTGAAGTAATATAAAAACTATAAACTAAGTGGAAATTTTTCTTTAATTTCAAAAAGTAACTTGCCAGGATCTTCGTTAACAGTATCGTCTTCTGTTCGACATTGAATATTTTCAAAATAAGCAGCTTGTTTGAATGGTCTCATAAGTTTGGGATTGTCCAATTGAGATTCACTTAACAATTCACAAAAACCATTTTCCTAAAAAATTTCGAAAATGTTCCGTACTGATAAATAGATGAAAACCCATTCCATGTAGGCAAACCAGGAGGAATAAAAGATTCATGTTTAGTAAACATGTAAGTATTCATATTGGTTAAAACTGGACACAGTAGTGACTGAACAACTGTGTGGTTAATTCAAATTGATTTATGAAATTGAATTGTGACCTATCTCAGGTAAAATAATCATAAAGAGCAATAGGATTATGTAGATATATTAAAAGAACCTACAATAAAATACTTTGAATTACAACATAAATATTTCACGAATTTGATCACAGTTTTTATTAACAATGCAAAATATTTGGCAGTTCATATTTATGTTTCTTTATGTCTCGACCAGTTTTGTTTAATTTTTAAATTGGTGAAGTTCTCACTTTCAGTACTGCAAAATTATATTTAAATCAACCAGTTAAATGGGTTAAATCAAGTTTAGGTGAGTTTTTTCTTTCGTCTGCTGAGTGGAAAAAGAAATATTACTCTCTCATAAATAACGGTAAATAGAAGAAAAAAACAAGGAAGTTAAAGCAAAAAATTTTTTGGATTATGGTACAAAGTCATATAGATCTTTTCCTTTCTAAATTTCTGTTGATTTATTTTTTTTGAAAATTAGAATAATTTATTTGTGCAGCTTACTTGAAATGTCATAGGTGCAAAGAAATTGACCGCAACACATTTCGAATGTTTGATGCACTTGTCCAAGCATTCAGAATGCTTCATGACATCCATAGATGTAATCATTGCTCCGAAATATGCATATTCCGGTATTGCTTCGCTTTCCAATCCATCTGGACATTCTATAAGCTTTTAAGCACTTTAGGACGAATGAATTTAATAAGTAGGCAAAAACATCTTTGACCTTGAAAGTTATACATATATACTGTAATAAAGGAAAATTTGAAATATATTAGATATGAGCATTGAATGGAAGAAATAATTAGATGTTATGTTCTGGATGTTTTTAAAGAATTTTCATGTCACATTTTTATCAGACCTAACAATTCATGTGCCACGCATTATAAACAAAGTTAGCTCACTTCTCTGAAATTATGCCATATTGCAGAGGTTGGTGATTGTGTAAATTATCTAAAGAGGTAAATGTGACTAACCAGAAACATCATAAGTAACATCATAAAATGGTGGTGATCGAGAAGGATTCATGTATGCTCTCGGATCACCAAACCATTCACTGGTAGCCCATGTAAATATCGGAATATTAGCGATCAAAAATAACATCAAATTCTGATGGGAGCATTTTTGATGACTGTCAATAGCTGCTGTACAATATGTCCACAACATTTGTCTAAGATTTTTGTCTTCAGGAATCGATGAGACAGACCGCTACTGCCATAAATTCCGCTCCTTAACTAACATTATTTTCCCTGTTGCTACTACTACTAATGATGTGAGTGAGTTCTAACGGCAAAGAAGATAACAATGTTGTTGATGATGATGGTTGACCGTGATCGTTTTCCATTCTTTTATCTTTTCATTGCTATGACAATCTCTCTTCATCATGAACTCTTTTCTTCTCCATTCTTTCCTTTCTTTCTCTCATCTTCATTTTTCAAAATTTCATCCATTTCAAACTGTCAATGAGTTTATGTAATGTGTCAGAGTACATGGCACTCACTCATTTTGCACAGCTCTATCGTTGGCAAAAGAAGTTTTATGCACCAACAATGAAATTACTCAGCCGAAAAAAATACTTGTTTTTTTAATCTTTGATTGTAATTGTATAAATTTTCAAATAATTATTTCACCGATACGATAACAATTAATGGGAGCAATGAGACGAAATGGCGCTAATTGAATTTATCTGATGGAATCAATCTTCCTTCTCAACACACACTATGAGAGAAATGCTAGAAAACATGTACAATCATTAAATAACTCCGGAAAATTCATTGTTAGCGTGAAGAGAAGATATTTCAGATGGTTCGAATACAAGTATAGATATCTCATCCTACTATCAGCTATCACTGATCGTTATCACTTCACTGTACTGTCCTATTATCATTGTTTTTCAGTGTAACTAAAGAAACGATAGACATTTTCATTTTCGTACGAAAATAGTAATAGGCGCCCACTGATTACAGGGAAGATAGAAAGAGTGGAAGAATTGTAGTGAATGATAATAGCTATAATATAAAGAGTAGATTGTGTATAAATTTTGGTCAAAAATTTTTCGTCACTTTGCTTCTCTCATACATTTCAAATTGATTTCACCTCTTATCTATTAACTTTAGAGGAATGAATTTAGTAGGTATAGATGCTTTGAAAACTATCTGTCATTTTGTTATAAAAAAAATGTATGAAAATTGAGTGAAAAAGGAGTGATTTTCGCTTCTTTTTAAAATTTTTCATCAATTTTTTTGTTAATTTTTACAAAAGTTTCTGTTAAATTTCCTACAAAAATTTCATAAAAATTCCAATCACATTCTGCAAGTGATGTTTTAAATTGTTGGAAACATTTTCAGTAGGTTTTTTGAAGGGAAAGTAACAGTGATGTTAGAAGTATGTGATGACGGGTAGTGTCGTCTGAAATTTTCACCTGATTTTCTTCCATTATTCGTAAGAAAAAATTTCATCTTTGACTGTCTATGTTGAAGGTTTGATAACATCATCTTCTTATTTTGCTTCTTTATAGCCCTTAATTACAAGTCATTAGCGCAGTCTGTTTACACTTCTGTCGTGATGAAATGGAACAGCTTGAAAATTTAGATAAAATGAAATTTTTGCTTTTACATTTAGCTCTCCAATTTCTAGTCGGCTAAACGTACATTCATCCTTACTCATATCATTTGCAATAATAATAATAATTATAATAATTATTATTATTGTTGAAAATAGAACAGTTCGCATTCAGGAATTCTCCATTAGTCGGCAGTTTTCTTTTTTTTGCCACTGAGGTAATCCATTTTGATGACAGTGAAGTAGACATGATATCCAGTTCGCAAAACCTTTATTGACGTTCATCTCTTGCGGTCAGAAAAAATTTGTACAAATACATTTTTTGCAATTCTTTACTATTTTCGGTTGCGCTTCACATCAAAACTGGTAAATAAATGTCCTTCACATTTTTCGCATTCTTTTTTTTTGCATTACTGATCATGCAATGTTAAATTTATTAGTAGAATTTGTAGTACTACGAGCAAATTTTTTTTTTGGAGTTTTTGAAATAATAAAATATTAGAATATTATAAGTGTATTTCAGTCCAACTTTTGATGCCTAAATTAGGAACAAATTTAAAAAAAGACTTTTTTTTTACAATGTTGGATCATTCTCTCAAGCAGCCAGAGGTAATTACAAAAATCATTTATTACGTTCTGCATAACTCTAATTCTTTATGTTATGAATTTTTTCACGGATAATTCAAGTTTCATTCATAAAAAAGCTTCCAACATTGTTTCACTGAACTTCTACTTTTCCGTAAGCTGCAAGGCTCTGCAGTCTACCGCTATTTCGAATTGATCAAATTAATTTTAGAGAACAGAATTTATGAACAAACGCTTGATTCCTGTCGATTTTGTGTTGAGTCAGCACACTTCCGAAAGCATTGCATGGTAGCTTGTGGACATAGCGTATGTTTCTTTTTTCCCAATACTTTATTCCGTAACACTTGAAAATAGCAAAGAGATAATCACAACTAAAATAATCATATTTTAAATGGTTTTCCTAACCAAAAATATCTCATCAATTTAACGAAGTAAATAATGTTAATAGGTGATTTGACAATTCTGAAACTGTAATTCACAACATGTTTATTTCAAAAACTGAGAAGCCAACAGAGATAGTTTTGTAAAACACAATTTAGTTGTCATAAATCCTCACCGAAATTTTGAATTAATCTTGTTGTCTGATATCGTATTTCTAAATCATTCAGTATTTAAACGAAAGTTAGTAGAAAAATTGAACAGCATTGGTTTTTGTTAGCACTGGTATTTCTTAGGCCTACCTATCATCTGTTCCATGGCGACCTTTAATAAAAGAGCATTGTTTGATCGTTCCCATTGCTCATTATTCTTCAACTGTGACGCTTGATGAAAATGTTTATGACGAAATACAGAAATTTAAAAGAGTATGTCCCATTTTATTTTTTATTTTTTTGTTTTCTTTTTGTGCGTTCACATGAAATAGATTCCTCATAGAGGTATAAAAAATTGATCACTGTAATAATGTTACCAAAGATACTGCTAACATAAAGAGGTATTTACTTATTTATAATACAGTACAGAATGTCATTCTGTTATTAACATGCTTAAACATTATTTTTTTGTTTCACCCGTTTGATGGTAAATTATTTTATAGGCTTTAACTTCAATGTGGAAAAACGAGGAAATGGATTGTTTGTTTATAGAAACAGCCAAAAATGTGAAACATCGGAAGCATATGTATATTGAATGTATTGCGGTACCAAACGAAATTGGTGAAATGGCATCTATTTATTTCAAGGTTTTTTTTTCTTAATTAAAACTTTAAATATTAACGTTGTAAGTGGTGAAAGTGGTTAGAAACACTCCTTGTTGTGATATTCAATTTTGCTTTGTATCACTGCAATGATAATTCGAAATGTGCAGTTTATAGCAAAAATTATAATCCCTTCTTTAAGTAAGTCAAATTTTTTTCCAAGTCAAATTTGGAAGGCTGAAATAGAATCTGCGAGGCATTTAGAACAATCGTGTAAGATGGCACGCGCAGATAAGATATACACTGGTAGCATTTTTAAAAATCCGTTTCTTTTTTGTACTTTAAAATCAATTCAGAAAGCAATCGATGATAGCGAGGGTGAATGGATGGATAACAAAAAATTGGTGGATCTTAGTAAACGAGGTGGCGATGTTCGAAAAGTTATTCCGAAGGGATTCTCATATTTTGCTGTCGATTTTGGCTTGCAACCGGGTTATGCGCATGTTATTGAAAATGAAGATCGATTTCCGCAGAATTTTGCTCATGTACGGTTTTGGATTGTTGCCTTAGTGAGGAGGGGGGGGGGGAAGGTGAAATGAGTTACTTAAATGTGGTTCCTCATCTGTATTCAAGGCGAATTTGTGTGCTTAAATTAGTAAATTAAATGCAGCCAAATTTGTGCCAAATATCCATCGATCTACAAATTAGGCATATGTTTTATAAAAAACCAAAAATATATTTTATAAGCAGCATATATTCTCAAATCTCCTATCTCTGTCATTTTCCCTCTGTAATATCAGTAGCACTCAGCCGTTGAGACCATAACTTCTAAAATTGCAAGTTCCTCATTACAGGAAATAATCGGTGGTATGATGGATTTGGAGAACAGGAAGTGGAGAATGAATGAAAGTCTGAGCATGGAGGAACAGCGAGCAAATACCGCCGAACTAAAACGTTTGTGGGAGTCAGTTGACTGGACTAAAGAATCTAAGAAATGAAAAATCAACAAAAAGATGTGAATGTATTTATGTCGTGAAACCCATCAACATTTTCAGCATTAAAACACAAATTTTGCGTCAACTGAGATGATTTGCTGCTGTAAGAGAGCCTCAATGTCTTTTTGTCATAAGTGTATTTCAGTTTCACATGTGCACTTCGTTCGTGTGTGCAAGATTTATCGTTATACTTTTACGGAACTGAACCTCTTTAAACAGCAGTATGAGTATTCCTAGGCGAATCAACTTCTACAGCTATGAAATACTTGGAATTCGATTTCTTATTTTACAGAATTTGATTACTACAGCCGTTCCAAGTTGTTCTGAATTGTCTGAATTGAGCAAAACTGATTGGAGGTTGGGATGAATTTTTCACACTTGATTGATGTTAAAATGAAATATTATGAAAAACATCGAATCAAATTCCGAAAATATAAAAGGGATTTTGAATTTTGTATCTGTTATATATGAAGTGGCTGTAGTACTCGATTCCCAGGCATGACGAAATTACCACTCCTCAACCATTTTCAACAATCGTACCTACCTCCAAGGACGAATTTTCTCAGGCTGATTTGTATTAACGGAAAATTCGTGCGCGACGATGCTGATGTGCTATGATCAGCTTGCATTTTGTATGGTTAGGAAGTGATTTGGATTAGCGTTGTGGTTCTTAATTGTTCCATTCTGTTTTGTGATGAACTAGCACAATACACGCAAAAGTAATGAATATATTAAAACATTATTCATTATTAGTATAAAATAGTACTGGTAGTGAAATGAAGTGTTCTCAGTCTTTGTCGTTAATTAATTTCGGATTAAAAATGATTCAAGAATTTTAGACATTCGTAATCAGAGGCATGATGAAAATGTGGAGTTTTTTTCTGGAGTCATTTGAGATATTTCACCGCAATATTTCATTAGCAATTGTTTGTTTTCTGATTGTGCAAGCTGATTGAATTAAATGATTAAATGCAAAGGAAAAGGGAGCGAGAAATTTAGCAAATTATTATAGAACTCATTTATCTTGAACTAATGCTCCTAGTCCTTTCATTAATCTCTAGCCATATGTCAGAGTCATAGTGAGAATTGTCGATTCAATTTCAGTTGTTTCATATGTTGTGAAATTTTAAGTCAGTTACTAGCGATATAGCAGTATATACTGTCCATTATCACAAGATGTTAAATAATAGCGATGAGATGAAACAGAAATGAAAAAATATAACAGGACGTTAATCGATTGGTTTACTACTGCATCTTTTCTGTTCCGCCGAATTTCCCAATATTTAGTCACTAGGATTCATCTGGAAGGGCGAATTGCTTAATGTGAATATTCTATCGTGCCTCAGGGACAATGGGGAAGCCGTTACGAATTGCAATATCATTAAATGCACTGCATAACAATGCGGATCGTGCTGTCACTCGAGCTGCTGCCATACGCATTGTAAGTTTATATTCAAAGGAATTACAGTGGGGTATGTTCTGTAAATCAAGGGATAAATACATGTCGTGCACCTACTCGCAACTTAATTTTAATTTTGGAAAGTTCTGAAAATTGAGCATAAAGTATTTGTTCCAGTACAAAAGCTATTATGTTTATTTTCGATTTGCTGATCAATGCTGTTTACAGAATGATGTGTGTAGCGAATTCGATCATGCTCAGGCATATATTGCACGTAGAACATTAGCACACGTGCCCTTACTGGCAGAACATAACGCATACCGAGTTATTCTTCAGTCGGTTAGCCATATTTCAACCTCCTTATTAGTACCAGACATTATCAAGTGTCATCAAAATTGGCATCAAAGATCAAGGAACGGCGGGAATTCCCGATTATATTGGCAAAATTATATTTAATCTGGTGGCTTCTGTACAGAAAGTCATCGTCGTAGTTTTGACTCATCTGGAAATGCAGAGATGCAAATCAGAGCAAAAGGATTTTTTTTTGCTTTAGAAATATCGCGTAAAATGAGCATAATTATGATCAAGTTATTCCCTACATTTGGTCAATAGTTGAGCACATTTCGATCAAGATGTTATTAATGTTGTTAAGAGCCAAATGAGATGAGAGGTCGACGTTCTCTTACCCAAAAATATTTGAAGGAGAAAGCATGCAGTGAATTAGAACGAAAGCCTTCACAGCCTAACGAAAATTCTCGTGTGGAGTGTCCAGGATTTCGAAAAGTACCAGATTTGGAGCCGCTCAGGGCCACCCCACGTCATAGCGCAGAGGTTTGTCTATCTTATGGATAAAATATGAAATGGAGTGTAAGAATTTTAGATAGTATGTTGATTATTTCGATCAAACTATGCAAGTTGCATCAAATTTAGTGAGTGCTACTTTTATTTATCAACAGTGGAATCTGATGGAATGACTTGAGTAAACCGTTTTTAATTGTGCATAACTGAAATAGAAGCGACCAAATGTTATTCACTGAATATCCTTATAGAATATAACTTTTAAGGTTTTTGGGACTGATTCGTTGTCCACTTATATAATTTAGTTTTTATAGGTCTGTACTGATGAGGCTTATCTGAAGCGGCATGAGAAATATGAAAAACAGGAGAAGCTGATTAAGCGTCGGGACTGCATGCGACAGCGTGAGGAGCAATATAGGTTAGGATCTTCGTCCATTTTTCTTAGTTCTTGGCTCACCTATTGATTCAACAATGTAGCTTTTACATGTTGTAACACTTTGTTATCTTAGCCATATGTTTTTGAATGCCTTCATTTCTAGGCTCCGTCTCATGAAGGTGGAAAAGCCGAATACTTCACCTGAACCAAAAATAGAATCAATAGAAGTAGTGGAAAAAAAGCCTCGCCACCGAAAACACTGATTTTTATTGTAAAACATTGTTCATTCATGACTAGACATATCACTCTTTTATGAAAATGTCATTGTCGCAACTGAAGCATGATATCTCCTTTGCTGCAAATGAAGATTTCGCATAAATGTTTTCCTACTGTACTCACGTACTTGCACGTTTTAGGAAGACTATCTAGTCAAATTGCTATTATAATGTTTTAAAGATTCAGAAGTAATGACTCATGAATACTTCATCCACTTTAGCGAATATAGTTTCAATTACCACTGTCTCCAACCTGCACAACGATAACGCTCATTTTTACGAGTATTAGATCAAATCCAGTTCGTAGTGATTGCTTTCTGTGAGTATCTTAAAATATTATCTTGGTTTTTTTAGAAGTCTGATATGCGGTTATCTCGACTGTAATTGCTGTCGGTGCTGTTGAAACATTAATCACTTTATGATTAAGAATAAAATATTGCTATGTGTTGGGACGGATTTCACATTTCAGAATACACCGTAAAAGCAATGGGAAGGTTGGCACAGTACTGAATACAGTGCGAGAACTCAGGACACATCGCTTTTTTAATTCATTTAATACAAAAAACCCATAAGCACATCAGTTCATACCCTAAAATTTGAACCACGTATGGTATATATGGTGTATATTTAATAACACCTGGGGACACTGAATACAAGGGTTACCTGAACATATTTCAACGTCTTCAAAAGAACCTTTGCTGTAGTGAAGCTGAAATTTGAATTTAAGCAAGCAATAACGCTCACCTTTTTTCTCTCTTCATATAAAATTTTCTCTCTTCAAACCAAAAACAATCCCAGGGCTCTTGTGTTTTTCCTCATCTTCATTCTTTCTTCATCATCTGAATTATTTGTGTTCTTCAAAGTTCTTCATTTCATTTTCTTCATTTATCATCACTTCACTCAAGCGTTTCTGGCTTGCAGCGAACTGCAACAAAGAATTTTTGGAAGAAAATGGCATTATCATTCACAATAAGGGAATTCGATAATGCGATGGCCAACAGACAAAACAATTAAAACGCACAAACCGAACAATGAAAGTAAGTCAAAAAAAAAAACAACTGCTACTTTATCAGAAAAATGATATTTGCTTTTGCAAGAGATGACTCTTTGCAAATTATCAATAATAGTCCCTGTCACGGTCGTAAGATCGAGAATGCCTCCGATGGCGGTCATCGTAGTAACGAGGAGACGGACTACGTCTGTAGCGGTCACGATACGACGGCGAATAACGATCATAATCGTCGTAATCATATCCCCTGTAAAATGAAAGTGGTTACAGAAATGTCAATCATTTTGATTTCATCTTTAACCAGAAAAATCACAAATACAGGATGTTTGTAGCACTTTAAATTATTTAGAATCTGTTAACAAACCTGCTGTAATATCTGTTTGGTGGGCTATCTCGATATCGTCTATAACTGCGATGTGGAGATGGACTTCGACGGTATGATCGAGGTGCAGCGCGTCGACGCGAATCTACAGCTCCCATATAAATTCCGGGAGTCGGTGTGTGAGGTCGTTTCGTTATCGAATAATCGATTCGAATTTTGTGGCCGTCAATTTCCGTGCCAGCTAATCGCTCTTTTGCTTCCATGGCATTTTCGATTTTTTTAAAATAAACAAAACCGAATCCTCGTGAACGTCCGGTTGGATGGTCAAATACTAGTTGGACGTTGTCCAAATCTCCGTACTGCGAGAATAATTCCTAAAGAAAAGAAAAACCAAATAAGTATCAAGATCCAAATGCCTCTTTGGTATTAGCAAGTTAGTGATACGCTGTCCAAAACTGCAAATTTCTTACTTCAACTTAACCTATCCGCTCTAATTAATGCATATTGGTGTTAATGAATATGTACACAATGATACTGCGAAATTGAAATCAAATTAACACTGGATGTGCTAAAAGTTCTTTTGTTGACTTCCTTTAACGAACAATAAAATTTCAAAAAACACGAACTTTGAGATCTCTTTCCGTTGTATAAAGAGATAAGCCAAAAACACCAAGGCATCGAGATGGTTCTGGCTCATCGCGTCGAGAAAGTGTGTATCTACGGTCATCATAACTACTGCGGTGATATCTTGGAGATCGCGAACGACGACTTGATCTAAATACATTTGATGGTGAATGTTACGATAACTTAAATAATAGGTGCCATTTACACCAAAAACCTGCTAGCTAATTAATATAATATCATATTTTCCTCTCTTTAGTAAAACAATTTCAAAATGCTTCTTTACAAATATATTTTATTTTTAATAGAAACATAACCGTGTATGACTACCTCAAACGACTTTTCGAACGACTGCGAGAGCATGAACTTGATTCTCTGCGATCGCTGCAAAATAATAAAAATGCCGTAAATTAAAAGACTGAGGTGTGGGAAAGCAAATCTATCATATATTCTGATTCACATGACTATTATTAAAATACAATTAAGCATAATTAAACTACCGTGAACGAGATCTAGATTCCTCCGACGGTGATCGCGAACGCGAATCCTCATCACTTCTTTCAACAACATCATCACTTTTGCGTTCCTAAAGTTTGCAGCATCCGGTAATGTAAACCTTTTTTGAAGAAAGCACTAGAAGAGATATAAGTTATAGTAGCTTACACAAAACGTGTTCATGTAATTTAAATAATATCTTAAATCCAACGAGCAAAAATCCTGTAAGATAATCTCTGTATCTCCCTATTATGGATGTTAATTGAAACATAAAAAACATCCTGCCAAATATTAAAATAACAATTTACTTGAACTACGCTACTTCTAACACAAGTATGCAAGTCTCCAGGTGAGGAACTGCTCATATAGCGCATTAGATCATCGTATACGTAACTCATGAAGCAAATTATTAAGCTATTTCATTAAATTTCTACACTAGTTGACCCCCTGCCCCTTCTTTTTCAGATAGGCAGCTGACATGAACTGAAACTACTAGTAATTAATTCCCTGCATGCCGATGAATTAATTTCATATGCTGGATACAAACGCTAGGAAATATAACATCTTATAGTGTGATGAACTTGCTTTAAACACTTAACAACTACTGTAAATTAAGTGTAATATAGAAAAATCGGCAAGACACAAGTTTTGACAATGCAGGAAGTAAAACATATGTAAGAAAGAATTGACCAAGAATTAATTTCACACTAACATATAACTTACATCACTTGTTTTGTCGTCACTACTTTTGCTTTCCGATGATTTACTACCCTCCTTCCACATATCCTCCTGAAAAAAAACTAGTTGAAAGTCACAATAAAACAAAAGAATTCGAAATTTGGCATCAATTGCCACCAACAAATACACAGTCGTGATGGTACAGGTTTTCTTCGATGAACTAACAGCTTCAAAGAACCTTTATTAAATCCAACAAAAATACATTACAACAAAAAGCTGATAACCGACAACAGAGATTCATTACTCAAACTTCGATTTATAACACCTATTATAGAAAATATTCCCAGGTATTTAAGGTCTAAAATATTGCATAAGATTCACTTTTTTAATAGTAAAACATAACCATCCAGAAATATTTAGTGATTGTGACATGATTTCTATTCACTACAAAAATATTCCTAATAAATGTCTTCGGGTAATACATATATATATATATATATATATATATATATATATATATATATATATATATATATATATATATATATATATATATATGATACTGCGATAAAATGCGAAAAGAAGCAACACTATTTTCGAGATATCTTTTTAACTTTCTTTTTCACGGACAATTTCTTCAAAGCCTTCAAAGCCGACAACTTATCAAACTCAGCTTCCAAATTCTTTTTCACATTTAGTTCCTTTTTGAGTTGCTTGTAATTAATATAGTTATTTTTTGACGGTCTCGCTCCTAACTTCACAGCTAACCGAGCTCTAGCTTCATCACGTTCCACTGCATCAGCGCATTCATCAGCGGCAAATTTTTCCACCTGCAAATTACCACGACTAGAAATCAAAAGCTTTCAAGAACTTTTCGATAAGGATATTACTGGAATGCGAAAACCTTATTGCAGCAAAAAAGAGTCCTCTTAAAACTTACACGATTCGAGAAAACACTGCCACTAATTACTCAGCGATCCAACAATCAACGAAAGCTAAAAGACGATGATCTATACTTAGTCTTCGAAAGATCCTGGCTCTTAACTATCAATATTTAAACTTACATCAAAGGTAACTCTTTTCAATAACACAGCATTTGCCAATTTTGTCCCACTCCTCGGTGTTGTTTTCAGGATCTTTTTTCGGACCGATTTTTGCCCTTTCTCATACTGCTTAAGTAATCCGGACAGAGTGCATGAAACCACCTGAACAATTTAAAGTTTCTAATTACTTGAAAATTTAACAGACAAATTTGCTCTTTGATGTGCACACTACTTGTCGATATAACGAGAAATCATTATGAATCTATTTTGAAAATCCATACAACGATGAGTTTTTCAGAATTTCATCAATCAGAATTCAAAAGTTCCTACATTCATCTCCTTTCGTTATATATTTGAGAATTTAAACTTTCAGAAAGTGAACTGCAGATATGCAAACTAATCACAAACATGTAAGGAGAATCTCTCAAGTACCTGCATCCCTTGACCGATATCTCTTTCAAGAAAATTGGTTGCGGAGAATCCATCTAATCCACCTGCCAATGAATCCATTATTTGATCAACAGTTCTCGATCCTTCCGCGAATACATCTTCCTGTCCATTGATACTCCAATCGTCCATCTGAATATCGCTTCAACCACCTTTCTGCGCAGACCCACACTTCCAGACAAGAGAGTGCCATCTTATCTTTAGCAACTTGAATTCCTGCCCGTTCTCCATGCATTTGAGTTGCATATTTAGCCGTCTTTGCCAGGGTCGGCCAACAGCATAATTCTGGGCTTGAAGTTTCGCAAAATCCCTTTTATTCTCATACTTCACGGATTTTGCTTTCGCATCCCACGAAATCACGCTTAGGTTCGCTGTAACGCATCGCTGTTCATGGATGCATTAACTAAACAAAGTGGACATCAGCATAAAACTGATTGGCATAAAAGTTAAGATAGATGAACATTACTTGCGTTTAATTCATTCAACTGCATACATGACTTCAAGTGGCATATTACGAAATCCATGAGCGTGATATTTACATCACATAAAACGGTTCATATCTCCATAACTGTATATGGAGAGATGAACCGTTTTATGTTTGCTACTTTAGTGTTTGAGGTGCAGGTTATTCGCGATTTTGAGACCATTCTGTTTATTTGTAGTTAATTTTACCTTTACTTCCTATAAGAAGGCCATTTTCAAAATTAATTAGAGAGGACTGGCCAAATCTTCCTGGATCTGACTGTTTCAGATAAGAATAAGGGCACGGCTCGTGTGATTTTAAGTCGAGCTGAATTTCAAGTCAAGCATATAAGATGCATATATTGGCTGAAGCTAATATATGCATCTTATATGCTTCCACAACATATTATCAGTGCATCACATTCAGCCAAAAGTTTTATGGTTTTGTCGTAGATCGTTATTGTTCCATTTAAAAAAATTTTTGTGTAGACGACAACACAGCTTCCTCTAAGTCAGATGAAGTCAATAGTGTGACAACATATTCGCTAAATTCTAAATTCTGTTGCAAAATTGCCTCACAGAGATAACAGACCTCACCCACCCTTCATACTTATGCATTCAGTGTAGAAGATTCGTGCATTTATTTCAGGGGGTGAGACCTCATTGTTGCATATCGTTCCCGTAGCATCGTCTCATATTGTGTACAGCTTATAGAATAAAGCCATCGATTCATTGGGACAACGGCTGGTGCGTGCTCGTCATTGGAACGATTTCTTGGTGAGTTGGTCGGTTGTGTTGGTTAGTGGGCGTCGGGCAGTATTGACGGTGTTTCGCTTGGTCAAGGTGAACGTCGAACGTGCACAACACGACTATTGGATTTGCATGGAACAGTAAGTGGACTGTGTACGAAGTGAAACAAATATCAGATGTGCTCAATATGGACAGATGCGCGATATTTCGTTTGAATTATTCTTTTTGTTGGTTGCATTTAACGCTCATTTTTATCACTATAAGATGATGTGTTATTGGTTTCACAACATAGAGCTTATCCATTTCGATTGAGTATTACACGTGAAGTGTCATTGTTAAAGACTTATTAGCATGTCATGACATGGTTTGATAACGTCACTATATGCAACTGACGTGGCGAATCAGAGAGGAAATTGTAAGAAATTGACAGTATTGAAAATGATACTTAAAGTTAAGCCAGGATACCGGGCAGACGGTTCCACATTTCATGTATTCGTAACCATGTAAATCTTAAGAAATATGCAGACACTAGGTTTCATCTTGAAGTGGTATGAATTCTTTTTTGTGGTTTGGAATCATTAAAGTGACTGTTCCCTTGCCGTTAGACATAGTAAGATGAAGTCTCTGCACACTGCTTTTAAATCACCTAAATATGTTGTTTCGTTATATTTTAAGTAACCTTAAATTGCATATCAGAACCGACTCACTTGATGCCGGCAGTTTCTATATCAGGCGAAAGTGGTACTAGTCTTATAGTGTTACATGAAGTTGAAAGCACTGATTGCGACATGTATGATTATACTTGCAGCAACATTATTATTATTATTTAAAGATATAAAATTGGGATTGCTGCATTCACTTCCTAGTGATTCAGTTATTTTAATTCTAAAAAGTTGAACAATACGAAAGTTTTTATGCATCACAAATATAAAGAACTTCAAGTTACTTGTGCTTGAAGATATTGGGTAAGTCTTTTGAACGTAGCTGTTTTGTGTCTGTGAACTGAGTCATTCAGGGGTACTCTTTCAGTGAAAGATGGAGCTGTTGTAAGTCACTGCAGTTCCTCACCTTCAACTATTTTCTATATGTTTCGGACATTTTTGTCTAAATAATTTTCAGCGTATGGATTAAAGACCTATACTGTAACATGAGCGAACAGCTCCTTTAGATTTCTTTTTTACTAATGAGTATATTGTTAACATAAAATCACATGTTTGTACGGCATCAAATGGACTTGTTGAAGGTGGTGTGTACTCCATGGTTGGGTGCTTTTTCATGGTATAATTTTCAATAGGATTGGTTACTGTCAACTTATCAGTTCTGTCATACGTATAGCTGGTGGTTGCCACTCGGAAAATGTGGAACAAAATAGGTACATTAAGTTGTGGTATGATCTCAGAGCAATCGAAAAACATTTATAAAGACGGAAATGTTGCCTACGTACATGAATCGATGTATTCCTGTTTAAATGATGTGCGGATAAAGTGTGTTATCGCTCTATCGTATTGTTGACTTGTGTGGTGTATAGTTTTGAACTGAATTCACTCTGTCCCGAGTCATCAGCAAAAATTCAGGTCTCATCAAAATAGTTTGATTGTATGAGGAAGTTTACGTATGAAATGTCGAAAACACAAGGAAGAACATCGGCTACTTCATTGCTTGTTATTATATTTCCAAAACTGTGCGTAAAATAGATATGCCTCGGGGTAGTAGGTGGAAGAATGGGGATTGGCGATGTATTCGGAAACGTATTCTTTATAAGATCAAGGGGATGTACAACGTGCTACGTGTTTTAACATAACCGATGTATTCAAGGGATTCGAGCGTTCCTACGAACAATTCCAATTTTTAAACGGAATTTGTTTCACGTAGCGTCGTTTTGAGAATGTAAAAAATGTGCCACATGGGGAAATTGCATGATTTAATCCGTAGTCAGATTCAACGAACATCATTTCTGCTAGCAAAAGGCATTTTGCATGATTTGCAAACTTAAATTTACGTGTTCTGCCGTTTATTTTTTGCTGATGACTCTACGTTGGAATGTATCGTAATGGTTATTTTTCTAATGGTTTTTTTGACAGTATGCTAACCTTTCGATTCATGAAAAAATTTGAGTTGAACCAAAGTAATCCGCGACCGTGTAGAGTATGAAGAAATTTGGGTAATTGTTTTGAATGATGTGAATGATATAACCTTTGGAGTTGAATTTGATTTGAATGATACAACTCCGCAGCAGCGTGTTTTACAATGGCGAGAGGCCGTTTCGTCCGACTCTGTTTCCTCTCCAGCGAAAAACGATACTTGTTAAAACATTTCAGGTTGTGACCACAAGCATTATTGGCAAGTATGGCAAAGAATGCTGAAGAGGCTGCGCTAGAGTACAGGTTTGTTTAATCTTATCAAAGTTTATTTAGAGCAAGCTGCTTTTAATGGGTTTTGATAATACTTAAGATAAACTCGTTTTCGTATTTCATCACATTTTTCAATACAACTGTTTGGAAAATTTTGAACTTATCATCGTCGCCAAGTGGAGGTCATATTTTTATCAAATTGATATGTGAATCATATTTATTTGTTCCGGACAAATCTTTTTATTTCACTTTTTTTAGGCAGGCATTGGATGACTTAAAAGATAACAACAAAATGCAGATTAATTTGATGACTATTCTTGCTGATGATTACAATTCCTTTTCCAAGGAAATTGTCGCTGTTATTGCTCAGCAGATTATGAAAGTGAGTATTTCAGTTTGGTTTAAAAATAGTAGGTGGATTGCAATTTACGTCACTTAGAGCAGTACTTAAACTACAATTTCATTTATAAATTGCGGTCAAGGATTTGCATAATTCCTTACTTCAATTATTGATGTTTTGCTATTCGATTAATAAGCAGAAGTTCATAAGAGGTATTAGAAGCAATCCATAATGGAATGTGCGCTTACACTTTGGTCGAAGTCAAGTATTTTAATCTGATTTAAAAGTGAAGACAACAAACAACATTGGGACCAGGATAAATCAGGGTGATTTAATCTTTCTATCACGATTAGCACAAGCATTTAATTTCAGGTTGTGCCGCCTCAAAAATTGGCTGTGATGTATGTTATGGATTCGATATTAAAAAATGTAACTGGAGCTGGTAACTACAAAGAACATATTGAAAAGATTGTCTATAAAGTCTTTCTGCATGTTTTTGAGACGGTTAGTTTTCTTTTTCCTCCGCTGTTCATATACAGCGTATGTTAAATGTGCTTTTAAAATGAACAACTCTCTGTAACAAAAAAAAAGGTATTGCAGTGGTAGTATTGTGTTTACAGGGTGATGAAAGGACACGTTTGGCACTACATAAACTCAGGCAGACTTGGACGGGAATATTTCAACGTTCAACTTTATATAAAATAGATTTGGCCGTAAACGCAATTGACCCCGCTTGGCCGATCGTTACTCCTCAACCAGTTAACACTCCACTAACTGGACATAAGCCACAACCAGTTGGGATGACGTCACACCAACTTCGAGCAGCAGGGAAAGTCCATGTCAATCCACATTTTTTGCAGAAAAATTCTGTTACATCTGCGTCTACTACTGCTACTGCCACTGCTACTACTGCTACCAGTACTACTGTTGACAACAAATTGGTACATGATTTAATAATAATACAGTGTTTATTATTGCAACAGAATGATTTTGTGTATTGTCCATATTACAGTTATATCATTTCCAAACTTCTGTGGAAATCAGTTTCATTACTTAAAATAAATATTGTAACGGGTGTCTCGTACATCTCAGTTAACGCTTTTTTTTCCCACTATCCCCAGAGAGCTTTCCAGATTTGCTATATTGTTTACAGCTAGCATCAATCATCACTTTTTGCGGAAAGGTTGTTTCTTCTGATTTGAAAAAATTGGAACATCTTTAACTGTTGGTTCCATGCAGCTAGTTTTGTCACGCAAAATCACTGATTTAATTTGACAGTGGATTTGATGGTGTTTTGCTGCGCTTGTTCTTCACTTTTGCGCTTGTATCGATCCAGATTTTTCGGAAGTTGTCTTTTCTAGGAATTTTCCGGAGAAATTAGTTGTTCCGGAAGTGCATTTTTAAGGAATTGTTATGGGTAGGTGTGCCATAATTGGAAATGAGTTACGTATATAGGTGCTTCAAATATCCAGTCAAAACTTCAAACATCCGGCAGCAAAATATCGAGGAGTACGACAGGGAAGAAAAGGTAGTCCTTTTTATATTGTTGTGTTCCTAATGATTTTGTTTCAGCAAATGAGTTGTGAGAAGAAAAAGATAGGTTTGGACCCAAGATTAATGAAACATTCTGATGGAGCAGTAGTTGGCAAACCAGTACCATTGCTTGCAGCTCGACCGGAAAACATTGTCGTCAAGCAGGAACCAGTGTAAATTTTCCTTATTGGTTTTTAAAATCTACGCGAGTCATTAGTGGTCGAGATTATAGTTCTAACTGAGGAATTAGCATGCCACCGATTATCTATAAAGTGTATGCCTCAAAAGTCAGGCGGGAAATCCGACTCCAAACATTTAGAATTAAATGAGGAAAATTACTTGTGCACATGTGTAAAGTAATGATGCACTTGAAGTGTGTTTATTGATATGTAATGTACAGCTGTAGTTTCTGCTCTTAAAACAGAATTGTTGAGTATTACACTTCTTACATAATTCAATCATCTATTAATTTATGAGGACTCTGATCTGTTCAAAAGCATTCCATTTCTCCACTAATTGGACTATTTTGAGCTGTTGCAGTGACAGCAGTGATGTTGACGAAAGATTGAATGTACAACAGACTGGGACTCTGTTGGATGGCACAGGTCCTCGGAGTTTTGGATACAGGTAATCCCCATTTCACTTCATGGAAGGTAAAATTGATTAGCTACCGGAAAGTATTTCAGTTTCCTATCTGCAAGCATTATTAGTTGTATTATTCAGCTATTATTCACTGTCCTTACATTGATCTCTTTACAAAATTGAAAACGAATGAAATAAAAAGGAGTAAGATGAACAAAAATGAAAATCAGCTGTTAGCGGGTTGTATCAGTTCTGTGTCTTAATTTAATATGATGAACTCTTCAATGTAAAATTCATGGCTGTGGCTTTTGCATTCATGAAGTACCTAAATCATTTTATCTTAGCCTCTATTTCGGGCTTTGTTTTAAAATTAAAGAAAAAACATCGTAAGTTTTTAACCTCCCATTTTTTCATGTTTTACAATAAGTTTTCTGCGACTTTCCGTGTTTGAAGTGATGAGGTCAGCTGATGTAGATTTTATCGCTATCCTTGATATTGGATTTGAATCTTATAAAGTTTGGTTTATCCACCCTGTTTTTTCGGAAAAAGCAGCTGCTTGCTTTTTTCAGGAAAGAAGAAGAATTTGGTGGACGTTCGCCAAACGACATGAAACGTAAATCACCGCCATGTGTCTCAGATCTGGAAACACTGGAGAAGAAACCTCGAATGCGTACACCACCTCAAGATAGAGAACGTCGTACGAATTCACCTTCAACTTCCTCCTCTATAATACGTCCAACAAACGATCTCGGTTCTCATGCGTTCATTACAACCGCACGACGCGTACAAGTGGCTTCTAGTGCAAATATGATAGCAGCACCCCCTACTCCTGTTATGGTTCCAGTTTCTGGACCAGTGATTTTACCTGCGATTCCATCCACCTCAGGTCCACTATCATTTTTACCACCCATAATGCCAACAGTACCTTTACCAGTGCCTATGCACAACATGGCTTCGATCCTAGCAGGCCCACCTGTAATACCAGGTTCTACAAGTACGCAAGAGTTAACACGAACGGACCCAAATCATGTACCGCCAGTTATCAATAACGAAACTCCAAAGTTGGAAGGTATTCCAGCAAATAACAGAATATTTGTGGATGGACGGGCCTATGAAGTTTCATATATTAATGATGTTCCAGTTATCGAAAGGAATGGTCTACCGCATAGGTTTATCTTTTCACCAATTTTTGAGTAATTGTCAGTCAAAACTGTCTAAGTCTTTTTACTGGTTTTAGCTTTAATTTAGGATATATTTTACGGGTGTGCCACGCAACGTAATCATTGATGGTGTCGCCTACCAACTGGCATTTGGTGAGGAGAGAAGAGTGATAATTGATGGCGAAGAACACGTTTTAAGGTAAATTTTTTAGATGATTTTATTGTACATAATCAGATTGAAACTACTTGTTATGTATAGTAAGTATTATTTTAATACCTTAGTGTTATTGAACGAATGTCTTCTTTCTAATGTCTTGACAACGTGTTATGCATAACATCACTCTTCTAACCGTCTTCAGTTTAGTTAGTGATTTAACCTGAAAAATATTTTTGAAGAGTGAGTCTTTCTCATTTTTACGTCTATTACAGATTTGGAGCACCATCGCGTGAACTGTATATGGGAACATATCCATTTAAAGGTGCATTTGGTGGTCCACCAATTTTTGCTACGATTAACGGAGTACGCCATGAAATACGGTATGCAATGTATTTCTTAAAGTAATGTGTTTGAGTAAAAATTTTTGTTCGTCGTTTGCCTTTTCAGTAGAAGTGTCTGTTATTGCAGATTAGGTGGACCTCCGCCAGAAGTTAAAATTGAACCTGATCCATGTTATGAACTCCTGCGATATATGCCTCGTACAGGAGCGGACACATCCAACAAAACCACAAGTTTCACTTCTTATTTTTTTGCATCTATTTGCTTTGAAAAAGAAATGTGACAGTTGATTCATACTCTCGTTTCCTAATTTTTAGAGCAAATATAAGAATCTTTTAGTTGTTTTGGTAATTTTCAGTTTTGTGTTTTTTAGCTCAAAGTGGAACAGAACCTCAAGCAACGGTTGATGTTAAAGGTTTGCTTGCCAAATTGCAACGTACAGGGATACTTTCTGCTTTGAATGCAAATAACAGAAGAGATGAAACAGGAGGAGATTCACCCAATCGACCTGTCACACCACCTATTCCTTCTGAACACCGTGGTGAAGTAACCGAAAGGTTGCCAAAACCACCAACTGATCTTAAATCTTTCTCAATGCGTGCTCTCAGAATGTCAGTTTGTCAACTCTTCTACAACATTCCTTAAATTCGAATGATTAGAAATCAGTTTTTAATTAGATTTAAAAAACTAAAGTCATTGTTGAGTATTTTGTTTTAGACGGTATACATCTGTTGTGGAGAGCCTTCATCAGAAAAGACGTCTTTGTCCCAACTGCGGTTTGCGCTTTAGTGAACTGAAGGGTGAAAGGTATCAACAGCACCTTGACTGGCATTTTCGTGAAAATCTAAAATCAAATGAAAGTTCACGTTGCCGTGATTGGTATTTGCCAGCTGATGTGAGTTGCTGTTTCTCGTTGGTCTCATTGTAGATATTGGTTCCTCTCTTTGCTTTTTTGTTAATTATTGTTGAAAGATATAGCATTTGATGTATTAAGCTTTATATGTGTTTCTGAAATTTTTACGCACACTAACAGATAGAAAATATAGAGAAATAAAAGTAATGCTGGCTTTGTGCTGTTTGTTCTAGGAATGGTACGAGTTTAGTGAACAAGAAGAATTAACAGCTTCGACATCGGCAACTCGTCTCGCTGGTATGTCTTGTTAATGATTGAATTTACAGAACATATATTTTACGGTTATTTATTAACTGTCCAAATCAAAAATATTTAATCGGAAACTTCTCAACAATTTTTTTCTCAGGTAGTGGTTCTAATGATGTAGCGAAGGATACAAATAGGGGGACCTACAGCGTGCCATCCGATTCAGTTCCATCGAAGGTAGTCACTTTTCTCGGTTTTGTGATTTGTTCAGCAATTTCATTTACTTAGACTTTGAAATAATGTTTAACATCTTTAAATAGAATTGAGCCTATTTGAACGTTAAGGAATGTGGCGTATGTAAAGAGAAATTCGAGGAATATTGGGATGAAGATGATGATGTGTGGAAGCTTCGGGACTGCATGCTTGGCCAGGATGGCAGAGTAAGTTTTACGTATTGTCGCCTAAAGATGATTTCTGACTTATCTGAAAGTCGATTTTTCTCCTCTAAAAAGCTGACTATAAAAGTCCTATAAAAGCATCACTTTTCTTGCAGATATTCCACCCAGGTTGTATATTGGATGCATCAGCCATCAGAATACCAGAAGAGGATAGCCCAAGTGAAGAAGAACAAAGTGATAAGTTGTCATTCCTGAAATCTTTGAAATTAAAGAAAGATTTTGCTTCTGTGGATAGTTGATCAGCGCATACACACATATATGTACAGAGCGTAGCACAGTCACGTACCTGTTTGCGGACATACGATAGAGTAATTTAATATATTCGGAGCTTTCTTCCAGGTTTGAAGATTTGGCGTGTTACCACTTCATTTATTTTGATGTTCGTCGAAAAAAAATAAAATCTCATATTTTGTGTCGTTGTCGCATCATATTATTTTTTGACTAATAACTGTTTTCATTCTAAAAGTGTTTGGTCATTCTTTAGTTCCCTTCCGTTCACTTTATTGGCTATTGCGGTTTTTTCTCTAAAATAAATTTTAATGGAAGTGAGCCAGTATGTGTTACACATCGCTAACTTGATTCTGATTCAATAAAGTTACTGGTATATGTTCTGCAAGGTACTCATGACGTTGATGAATCCGAATCAGCATACTTGACTTTAAAATATTTACATCTCAATTGTACAAAATCGCATCATGCGTTGATTATATAGGTATATCAGAAGTTGCTATCATGTGGTAGGTATTTGATGGATTTTGTGAAAGATTTATTCAGCTGAGAAAAGTTTCCGCTCTTTGCTTCTGTATGGTTCTTGGAAGTGAAAATGACAGTTTAACGTTTATTAATTAGTAGTGGACATTTTGGCATTTAAATTGACCAGGAAAAATAAGTCATTTTATTCATATTAATGACAGTACGGCGAACAGCACGAATAACTGAACTTATTTGACTCATTTGAAGGAGTTCTGATGAGGAATCAGAGCTGAAGTGAAGAGAGGATTTATTTGTATGTTTTCCACTTCGTTTAATAAAAATATTAAATTTAGATGAGTTGCTTATCCATTGTTATTGACTGTGATGCTCGTCATTGGGGTGAATTTGCTGCGAAGGAAAATAATGAGAAAGTGATTTCTGCACTGATCCATTCTATTACGTCATATACCACAGCACACATGTCAATTTCTGCAGCGAATCGTATAGCCGTCATCGGTGTTGATGAAACACTTTTAGAACCAACCATTTATGTTACAAATGCATCAGCAGATGTTAGTCTTCAAAGTTAGTATGATTGTTATGGAGTCGAATAGTGGACAGTGATCTAGTTGAATTTAATGCCGAATATTTCAAAACTTATTAGTAGCAGTACTTTAAGCTATCACACAAGTGTGCTTCAAGGAGCTATATGAGGATAGTTCTTGATAGCGAAATAGTAGTCTAGTAAGTAAGTTTATAACCTGGGTAATGAGCACTAGTATAATGCGAGAATAAAGACGAAACCTGATGGCAATGATATTTGAAGCATTTGATGACAGCTGATATTTAAAACGGAACGAATATTTGAAATTCAGTTTAAAATGTTGCATATTTTATTTAGATAGATATGAGCTCATCAATAAAAACAGCAATACGAAATGCGCTTAAAAAATCGGCTTCAGCAACAAGTGCAACAGAATCAACGATTTTTGCACCTGCCATTGCTACTGCGATTTGTCGTACGTTTCATTTGAATCTGATGAAATGATTTATTTTAGTGACTTCGATGTCTTCTCTCTGCAGATTGATTTGTTGATTTCAAGGATTGGCAGTTATTTCAGTATACATCTTATCCGTAGACATCACTACAAGTTTAATTTAAGGCATCCAAATATTATTAGGCACTAAACTCGAGTTTTGATTCAATACGCGGATGCTTTTGGTTATTGTAATGCAACTCGTACTTCCAGTAAAAATAACAAGGCAATTGCAATTCGTTTTGCTTCTGAGAAAGCGAGTGCAAATGTTTATTTCAGCAGCGGTAACGCTATTATTTTTTCAGATATCTTTCGTTACAAGAATGAGGTTGACAACGGAGATGGGCGCATCCTTCTAATCAACGTTGGTAGTGATCTCCGTGGGGAGCATAATATTTTAATGAATATCTTCTTTGCTGCTCATAAGCATAGTATTCTTATTGATGTAGCCAACACTGGTTGGTACTTTTTACTGTTCTAATCTATTAATTTATATAATGTTCCGCAGTTTAGTCGTTATTTTGTGTTTAGAACTCCACAACCAGTATGCTAAGCCACTTGAAATGTTGAACATATCTGGCAATGTGAGATATTGGAGAGAGATTGCGTAACCAAGATTTTTAGAATGCAAGTAATGACAATCCAACAGATGAACTTTTGAAAATATCTTTTTCACGACAGCTACAAATTCGCATGAATGAGAATTCTATCTGTTGAATTACTGTCATTATGTACTTTCAGAAATCTTGGTTACGCGATTCCCTCTTTCTCAAATTGTTTTTTTTAAAGTGATTTGCCTTCGTGCAAAAGTAAATTCTCCACTCATGTGCCAAGCTGCAAACCATTATATTTCCCATATTTTAATTGCCATAAATAGGGTAGTACATTCTTTTAAATTATTGAAATGTTTGTCAAGTTGCAACAAAAGCAGCCATGGTACTATTTTAGGTGAGACATCGCCAATTTTGCAACAGGCAAGCGATATCACCGGCGGTACTTACTTCAATTTTACAAAACCGAAACAGTTTCTGCGGTATACAATGGTTAGCAAGTTACATTGTTCCGTTCCGCTTTTTTTGGTAGGAATTCTCTTTTGGAGAAGTTAGGTAAATCACTTGTAAATATTTGATTAGAACACTACAAGTAGTTCGGTTTACTAGCCTGGGACAGAAAAAAGCTAATCCAGATAAAAACGCTCCACAACTTTATTCATAAATTATGTTTTATTCATTAAATTATGTTTTGCCAAAAAGACATGTTGTAGTGTTTTACGCTTGCAAGAGCCTCGTTGCGTTCAGCATTCCGATCGCCTGCATCATCGACTTCAGTGGATTATCGTGCTAGCTGTCATTGCCACGGTACTCCAGTAAGCATTGGATGGGTATGCTCCGTGTGCCTTTCAGTTCAGTGTCACTTTAGTCCGATATGTCCTTCATGCAAGTCAGTCCACGCTATAGTTCTATTTCTAAGTTTAAACAAAATTAGTTGTATGAAACAACCAGTGCATATGCGAAGACATTCAGATATTTTACAAAGCAGTGACAATTATATTCACCAATTTATATAAATACAAAGTAATTAAATGTCGAGACATTTCAAGATCTTAAAATATTAAAATGCATTGTTTACTTAAACCCGGTATTCTGGGATTTGCAGCACTGTGTTCAAAATCTCAACTTTGGCAAGGCGAGGGAGGAAGAAACGTCGAGAAGGAAATTGAAAACAAACGTTAGAAGGCTACGATTTTTTAATATTATAAACCGAACTGTGGTCCAAAACGGAATGTTTTTGAAATGAAAGATAAAGCAATAATGCATTGACAACGTAAATGCATACACAAACTACGCAAATGGTACGCAGATAAACGAGAACTAAAAGAAGATATATTGACAAGAAGTTCATAAATATCGATAAAATCTGTGATAACTTCCTCGCCCAAGAACTCTGAATGATTTGTAGTAGGAACATGATGGTATAAGAAAGACAACCGTATACAGGATTTTTCTGAAATAATTCTAGTTTATTATGCATGCAAATGTTCTTCAGACGAAGTGTATCACAGTTAAAGCAGTGGTTTTTGTGATTTGGATTTCTCCATCAGATAAACTGTAAAATAAACTTTTGATATGTCCGTGTCATGTATACCACTATGTACTCTCACGCATTGAAGCGTTTGAAATTTATGCTGCTCGTACCAACTTTTACTTGATCAGAATAGAAGGCAGTGGGGTAGATTTTATATCGTACTGTAATCTTCCAATACTGACAATTTTTACTCTCCCAAACGGTCATGTCTATTTGGCATACCTGAGTTAATATATGATCGGCTCCAAGAATAGGTGGTGCAACACCGAGACCTTCGGCGAATGGTGAACGAAAAGCTTTCGAGCAACTAACGTACGAAGCTATATCACACATTGGCTGATAATTAGTATCAATATGTAAATTGTGTTCCACATACAGTGCATAAAGGGATAAAGCCAATCCTATAAATGAGACAGCGGCAGAGATATGATTTGGAGCCATCGAGTATGACCTGATGCAGTATTATCCGGTTCTGCAAATGATGGGTAACAACTGGTTGGTTTTTCAAGTGATCAGGAAATAAATTGCTCGTACAGTTTATGTTTTTTGAAATTCACTGGGGTCATTTGAAGTCGAATTTATCGGACATTTGAGATCCACACATTTTTATGATATTAGATAAAACCAACCGGTTAAGCTATCATTCCACCGGGCGTTTACGGCTGTAGTTGATGCACATAAAAAAAGGATTGTTCAAAGAGACAGAATTTGTCGGCTTGAAATCTCTTAACTGAATATCGCTATAACGCGGTACGCAAACCTAACCTACTTCATTAAGAATAATTCCCTAAGGCGTCTTTTCAATTCTGCAAAGAAGCAGTGTTTTAGCAATAAATTCGGTCAGCCACCGAGTAGTGAAATAGACTATTGTCGATTAAAAGCATGCAGATTTGCTAGTGAAATTATCAGTTCTTACTCATTGTCACTTGCAGATCGTTTCTATGGGTTGGTCGGTTGTACTTCAACGTCTTACTGCTACCACAGCTATTATTGCCGTATTTGGTGGTATCGGTTTGGGTAAGTTTACGCTGATAGTGTAAAATGCACCGGCAAGACATTTTTTATTATCATTTGGTCGAACTTAGTTTACGCTAAGTTACTGAAAATGGGATTTTTTGTTGAATTAAATGTTTGCGAATTTTGTAAACATTTAATTCAATAAAGAATCATATGTGTGTTGTTTAGTGACATATGAGTAGTAGTATTTAGCTGTAGCATTGTCAAATTGAAGGCCTCTTTTTATGATTGGATTTAGCAATCCGTTTTCCTACCAATTCGTACTTAATAAAAGAAATTTGAACCATAAATGGAGTGGCATTATAGCGTGCTTTTCATCTTATATTTATCAAATGTTTAAAATTTACAAAATAATATAGCGAAGTAATTGCTTAACGATCTACAATCATAAAACTAAGTATAATTTAGCAGTATGGGCTTACATTTCATTTGAAAGTGTCTATACTTTACCGTGCATTGATTGTAATTAATCAGAAGAGGGATTATTAGAAAAGCAAACTCTATGTCATTAACAAATTCAATTTGCTGGACTTAATGCGAAGTCTTTTTCCAGGAGCGTATAAATTGCGTCAATCAAGTGATTCGTTACGAGGGCGTGGAATTTATTGGCGGAATCAAGAAATGGAAGATTTCGTCCACTGTAAGGAAGAAATTTTGAAAGGAAAGACTATGCCATAATTGTATAAACACATTTTACTTTTTAATATCTTTTTTTGTGTTTTATACAACAAATAAACGCTTTCGTTATTTATAAAAAAGGCTCTTCAGCAAAATTCCAATTCCACGCAGATAATAGGTGCTATAATTAGTATTCTCAATCAGTTAAACAGAAAACATATAGTATATTGGAAGAAACTCTATACTTCTAGGAATAGCATTCTTAGTTTTCAAATTTGTGTTGAAATATGTGGAGGAGAGGATCATTTAAAGTTTTGATAAGCATATCAGTAAGTGATAATTGATGAAACAATTTGTAACAAATTAAAGATTGCAACTGCTAAACAATATGATTGGATAAAATTGATTTCGGAATGTTTTCGAAATGCAGAAATATTGCATATTAACTGGAGAAGTTTTCGAATACTAGTTACTGATATTAGTGTTGAAGTGATTAGTCGTTTTAAAATACTGCCGTTTGCTGTCAGCAAATACTTCAGACATTTTGTTCAGAATTATAAATTCACGTGTTCACGTGACGAAATAACTCATCAGCTTTTATAAAACTAAAGAATTCTAATGGTTATTAATTGCAAACGTGTTTATTTTTAAATTTTCCTACTATCATAAGCTTCTTATTTATTTCAAAAAAAGAACAAAACCATGCTTTTACCCCACTATCGATGGCATGTAATCCAACCGAAAGCTGCTATTTTAACTCTCATGAGACGTAAAGAATCATTTATGCTTCGTATGTACAAAAGGTGCATGCATGCATTATTGCTGTTTGACAACTATAAAAGTTATGAATGCTTAAGAAGGACGTCTGTTTGTACACGTCATATAGATGGAAGGAAGCACATCATTCTTTCCAGCAATAATTTTCCTATTTATTATAGTGCCAGCCATACTTTCCTCTCTTAGCAAGTCACTTAACAGTTTTATAATTCTTTTAAAATTCAATCACACTAATATAAAAATTCATAATGAACTGGTTTACTTTTCTTCAAAATGCTTCTATCAAATTAATACTAAGCAAAAATCCTTAGAGACAAATTTCTAGAATGGCTTGTCTTAATTGGTGAATATTAAATTTTGAATTAGGACTTGAAAATAAATGCTTTTTTTTTAAAAAAAGTCATAAAATTTATATGCTTTTAATAATCCAACTTATTCGTTACACTCCAATTTCCAAATGTTGTCAAAATTTTTACATTTAGGTGAAAAAAATTGATGGATAAAGTCGTAACGACCAACACTTGCATGAATCGATCTCAAAAGTGTAAAAGGAATTCAGTGCAGGAGAATTTGTCGTAAGTTCAATGTTGTATAAAATGTTGTAAAAAATAACAAAACGAAGGATTTTATTTAGTGAAATAAACAAGTCATTCATCGAGCAAACATTGTACTATTTTAATGTGAAACTAACTTTGTCATATTTTCCTGCATAATCACATCTGCTAATTTAGGAAATTTGCCATCCAAAATAATTTATAAAAATTGTTTATCAATTAAATTACGAGTGGATTATAACAGCCTTATTAGTGCGATAATTGAAATTACAATAAATTTCACCTCTTCCAATGTTTGTATCAATCGTATGCTACATCGATCGAAATTATATTATTATCATTGATGATAGTTTATTTCTAATTTTTCTGCTATTAACAGTCATTTTTGTGTTTCTGTGCAGAAAGAACTATTTCTCTAAGTATTTCATTTTCATACAATTTATTTTCATATATTTAAGAGATTGTATGATAGATAAATGCATTTGTCATACATTTAATTTGTCTGTTAAGTGAAAATTCTTTTAAATTTTTGGGAAAAAAGTTGTTTAAATAGTTTTTGTGATTCATTCTAAAAGTATTGTTGTTTATTTATAGAATAGTGAATGTTGAAGATGAAGAGGATATGATGAGCAGAGATTGGAAAATTATGATAAATCGAGTTCTCGTTGAAAACAACAATAACAACACTTGCCATCATATGGGATCCGAGAAAGTTGCACCATTACATTTATCGAATAGTAATGATAACAATATTTCCACTACTGTTACTACTACTGCTATCACAAGTGATATGATAGAAGCGTCGAATCATTCCACTGCATCGGTGATATCATCCCGTACCGCGCAAGAAGTGAACCTGTCCGAGATGAGCACCGACGAAACTACTGCAGTAGTGAAAAATGAGGGAGAGGAATTAATTCAGGGTAGCAATATTCCGAAATTAGTTCTATTAGTTTTAGAATTTAAAATGAAATTGACTCTTAAATAATTTGTAAATTAGGTCTGACAATTTGAGAGATCCGAAGTTAAAATGTGAAAGTTGTGATTATTTTAAAACTATAGCTATCATTTTTTATCGAAAAAGGTTGAATAGAAGTGATAATGAAGGAAGTATTATGTTGAACGATTGTTGAAGCAACACATTTCTTAAATTATGTTTATTGTCGAAGTAATATCGTTTGACTTATGACGAAGCAAATTGATATACCGTTTGATACAAATGCCGCCAGGGTGAAAATGGCTTGCATTTGATAAAAATATATATAATTTCAATTTTTTGCAGCTGATAATAGACGAAATCTGAGCGATACGGAAATAGAAGTTTATTTACAATCAAATTTCAAAAGTGTGCCGGCAACACATTTCAGGTTCTTAGACTTCAAATCGAACGATCAGAAATTATGAAATGAATTATACTGTTACTGTTATTTTAAGAAATGTAAAGGATGGCTTTGAAGAAATTCAAAATTGTGCAAGCATGCAAAAATGATAACTCTTATCATTTGCTATTTTTTCTGGAGTGCTTTTATCACTAATGCTGCAAACAACTCTTCCCCTATGAAAAACATTATCAAAATGATAAATTGGAAAGAGTCTAAATGAAAAGAAATTCATTTGTGAATTCTATTCTTTATCGATTTTCTAACAAATTAATTGCTAACAAGGAAATAATTAAATTTAAAAATATTATTGAGGCAGTTTGCTTTTAAGAAATAAAAGAGTCTGAGATTACGGTGGGTACTAAACAACTCACAAGACTGTGAATGTCACATTGGTTAAATTTTTGTAGAACTGTGAAGGATAAAAGAACAATAACTCAGGGAAAATTTTTAATTCAAAAACCGATCAAATTTCAAGCCGTTATGTCAGTTCAGAAATTTCCAGCTGCAGGTATTCAGGTCACTTTTACCTTAAACAAGTAAAATAGTAAATAGAATTTAGAAAAATAAATTTAATTGAACGAATTGCTATTAATTCAATTTTAAATTTAAGTAATTCCTTTTTTGGTCCATTACTTAAAGTTATAATAAGCAAGTTGAGTTGCGACGTTTTTTTTTTACTAAAATAGTAACTGCAATAGTTAATTGATGTATTTTGTTGGTGAGAAATAAATTGATTTATTCCGCAGCGTAAGAGACGCTTTTTTGGCAATTTAACAAACTTGTGGAATTACATTCCGCAACCATTTCCCTTCCTTCTCTATAACTCCTAGAATTGAATATTTTGTTAACACTACCAGTTGTTCCTTATGAAGTTTCTGCCCGAACTATCAGAGAATCAAATTTTAAATTTATTCAGTTAACGAATAATTTTAACTGTGCAAGCTTATTGCAATATATGCTTTTCCTCTCAGATAATATGGTTGTATTAATAACATTAATTCTATTGTTTATTGATTACTAAATTATAGGAGAGAAAATGAATTCGAATGATTTCTCCATTTTAATTCAATACTAAATATAATATCTAAATTCACTTGGTAAAAAAATTTAAGTAAAATGAAATATTTTAGAGAATCCCACGCTGCAACTCTATAATGAGCGGCTTATCACCATTAGCAGATGATACCTATTCGACTTGGATTATCAGACGTCGTCTGACTCAAAGTGACAGTAGCGCTGGTAGAATTTATTAAATAAATTTTCTAAGTAATGGCTAATTGCAGATTAATTAAGAAGTGCAAACTAATCAACAACCACCGAAATAGGAAGTTTTAAATTTGCTAATGCAAAATTTTCAAAACTGTTTTTCTTTTATCCAAAATGTAAATTAGCAAGCAAATTTTAGTGTAAATATTAGTTTAGAAGCAAAACTTGAAACAGCAAAACCAATAAACATTGAAAGTTGGACAGCAGCAAATGCCAAACGTGTGGAAGCAAATCGAAAATTGTTGCAGCAACAAATTTCCTACAAATCACCGATCGCATCTGTTGCTTTCAGTAAACTTTTTTATATTAAAAAAAACTTTCATTAATATACAACCAAAGCTTTTAACTAAGAAATACTTTCATTTGCATAAATGTCCATAGCATTGCTTTGCTGTAGGAGTTCTTGTGATAGTTAAATGCTTAAGCTTACGGAGTGGTCGGTAGTTTTGTTGCATCCATGCCGCTATTCCGCTGTTCCGCTATTCCGCATTTTAGTCAATTTGCAATTTTTATCGCAGCTTTGATAAAAGTTATAGTGCCCTTATGAAGGAAATGATGAACGCTTGATATTTGCTTCGTGATTATATAATTTTTTTTTATTGTTTCTAATTAATAACTGAAAAATCAATATAAAATCATAGTTTAACGAATGATATTTTATTTAAATTGATAAAATTTTAATCAAATTTATAAAATTGGAGTATTACTTTTCTTTTTGCAAGAAATGATTGTTTACCTAACTTTGCTCAGTTAATTAATAAATACTTTTGCAGAGGAAACAATTGAGGAATACGAGCGGATAATTGGAATGCATCAGCAACAACACCAAAATATCACTTCCAACGGCGAAAATGCGATCAACCACGGAACTTCAGCAAATGGTACTTTCTGTTTGCAGAACAGTGTGAAATTCAGGATTGCTTCGATCAAGCAAATCGATTAAAGTGTAAATGGGAAAGGTTTAGAAAGAAAGAAAGGTTTAAAATAGGACAGTTAATTGGTATGAATGAACTGCTAAGTAGAGGATTAGAGTTATTGATAGTCAGTCGGTAAGTAAAAATCCATTACCTTTTGCTCTTTGCAATATCAGTTGTTATCCGTTAATCGAAGCATAAAAGATTTCCAGACGTGAAACATTTGAAACAATTTGTCGTTTCAAATATTTCAACAATAAATTCTACTCACTTAAGTTTCTTGTTTCCTTTTGTTGTTTTATTTCTTAATTTACTTGAATACTTCAGTCCTTCATTTTGTTGGGAGAAAAAAATTTAGTTTCGATTACTCTTTGTGCCACGATGATATGAAACTTCATTTCAGACAATGCTAAAATGGTAAAAATATGCGATCTTTACTAGATGAAGTGAATTAGATAGTACTTGTGAATTAAAGGAAAATTATTCATAATATCCTAATTATATAAATATGGCAGACGTCCGTGAAATTTTAAATATTAGAAAATAAATTGTAATGTGAACTGCGTCGAAATTTCAAAAATTCAAGTAGTAAGGTTTAAAAGTGCACGAAACGCAGTTAGTATTTTATTTCTAATCACTTCTATTTCAGGAATGTCTCTATCACCAAATATGAAATGAATTTTTGAATTTTCACGATACGAAGATTAAATTATATTTCATTAAAATAAAGTTTGAATTTGTTAGAAAATGAAATTTATTTAAATTATCGAATTATGAAACAGATCTTGTGCTTATTCTCATTAATCTATCAAATAAATATCTTTAAGATAAAGCATTTGAAAAGTTTACGGAAGAGCGAAATGGACATAAGGAAATGAAAACAGCTGTGAAATATTTTAAAGAGGAAGATGGAGAAAGTACGGAACAGGCAGTTCAAATATCTGATGACCAGAAACAGGATGATAACGATATCAAGATTAAAGCAACTACTGATGAGAAAGCGGAAGTGGACAATCATCGTAAGCGCTTCTTTCTTACGTTTACATAAGAACAGATGGAGTTATATCATTGGCGGAAGGTAGGAAAAATTAGATTTATGGGTTAGTTACACTTAACTTACCTGATAGCATAACTGAAAAAATTTGTATCGATTTGGTGAAGTCTTAATTTAATACTACTTAACTTATATAAGAGAAATCCTGAAAGTGACGGTTAGCAAAGAGATTTCTGATACCGCATGCGCCTGATGTTACAGTACTCTTTCACATTTTCATCCAAATTGATTGAAACATATCGGCATTTTCTTTTATTTTTTATTCTGACTTTTTTTCTTCCATTTAATGCTAGAATTTATCGCAATCGTGTTGAAGCATAATTGAGAAGCAAAGTTTAATAACACGTTAGCTTGTACCGTATGGTTTTCAGGCTTAAAATTATCATCTAGTAAATATGGCGAGTGTTAAATAATTTACTGTAAAATCATTTATAATTCATGCATGACTGCTCAGTAATGCAAATTAAACTCAGCAAAAAAGAAAATTCCTTCAATTCATTTCTCTCTTCATTCTTTTCCCACCTGTAAAGTGATGATCATTGATGTATTGTTTTGCTAAAATGTCTCTTAGGAATTATGGTTTCAGGAAGTTCTACAATGAGGAAAGAGCAGGAAGATATGCCTCAGGAAGCAGTTGTTAATGTTTCTGATGGAAGGCCAACTTTGTTTTCTTCATCGAACAACACTGAAAGAGTTTCTTCTAAAATCGGTTCCTTTTTTTGAAAAACATTTTTCTTTTCTATTAACTCTATTTCTCAGATGCTCTGAATTTCATTTTCATTCGTGTATTCTCATCCAACTTTGTCGCAGTAGCAATTTCGGAGAATATTCGTTTTCCCACGAAATTCCATTCCATAATTGTGTTCTACAAAGATAACACAAAGCACTTTTTATGTATCATTAAAATTCTCAATATTTAAAAGCTGTTTCAGTGTGATACAGCATCTATCATACACTTGAGCATTTCAATTTTTAGCAGCTAAAAGCATTAAAGAGTAAAATTGATGGATATTATGCTTTATTAGATTTCTGTTTGAAAGCTTATCAAGGTCTCAGGAAAATTTTTCGGAATTCTGGACAATTGTAGTCGGCTCGAAGTAACTGAATTTATGAAATTTCTTCGGGAATGATTAAAGTTAGGATCCCTTTAGGTAGTATAACAACAAAAAAAAACAATATTATCGAATTCAAGGAAAAGACAAGCAAGACGAAATGCTTGCAAAGCGATGATAATATACTGATTAATTATCAAATTAAAACTAATATCTTAAGGACCCTCTATATTTAATTGATTATTGAGAAGTTATGTGATAGTGACTTTGATTGAAGTCTACGAATTCCCGGAAATTATCAATATTTTGCTTTTGTGATAGCAAATGAAACTACTTTAGCCGATCATGTATGCAGATAGTCATGAGGTGCATAACCAGAAGCAGTCAAAGAATTTTGACAAAAATATCGTCAAATTTTACTTTCAGTTACTTCCCGCTTCTATCACTCATTATGCCTTGCCCATCTGGGAATTATCGAAAAATGAGTTGTGAAAAACAATCGCAGTGATTAACGTCTGATAAATGTTACACCGTAAAAGAAGCGCCTCACATGATTTTTTTCTAGAACTTTGGTGTATTTTTACTTGAATTTTCTGGAATTTCTTTTTCAAACTTCCCTGTAGATATAAATTTCAATTTTAACATTCTCCATTACCATTATTGTCTCTTCAGTTCCTATAAATAGTAAATGTGGTATCAATGAAATGTTTTAAATCAGAAAAGTTTAAAAGTGGAAAGGTACAGAATCTGACGTATTAAAGAATACTTTCCCTAAGCAGTCTACTACCATTAAATAATTATCATTTCTTCAGAAAATGCAGTGAAAAGTCATTTCGAGAATCTAAAACTGAAAGAAAGTCTCCTTTGAATATATTCATAAATTTTGGAAAATTATCAAAACAAAAAAAAAGAAACAGCAATCTAAGAGCGCCCCAGAATTTACCATAAAACAGATGTTCCCGTAATAGCTAAAAACAGCATTATTGAAAAATGACGGCATAGGAAAGTGATGGAATTTAGAAGTCTAACGAGGCAGTTATAGTATTTTTGTAACAAATCACGCTATTCACGTTTATTTATATATAAATTTCTCTCACAATTCATCGTTTTATCACAACCAAATAAATGAACCTAATCAATAAATTAAAATTAAATGACATAGCCTCACTATACACAAATGAATTTTAGGTGACAGTCAAATTAGCCGAAGAATAGTCGGAAGAGATGATTGCCAGGAGAGATCTATAATTGATAAAAATGGAAAGAACACTTCTGTCAACAATGCTAAATCGAAATTGCAACTTCATTCCAAACGACCTGATCCTTTAGAAATTCCCAGTAAGCATTGATATATTAATTTCTTAATTGGACTCCGATATTCTCCTTATAATTTTCCGAAATTTTGAATATAACAATTAAAACTTCAAGGAAATGAAGTTCTTTGCCATCTTGAATAACTCTGTGACGCTTTCATTAAAATGGACAACATAAAGTGTCAACAAAATTTCACTGAGTAAATTTGAATTCATGTAAGCAACACAATATAATAAAGCTTTGGTTGCAAGTAAAGAAATTTTGAATAAAATCTTAATTCATACGAATGTGAAGGGAGTTATTTCCCGAGTTCATTTTGGCTCATTAGAAAGAATTCACTTTACTTGAAGCAATTCAAAACGTTGCAATCAATACGAAACAAAAGCCAATCCGGACTTTGCTCTCGCATAAGACGGAGGATATGGAAGAGGAAGATGAATATGATCTATCTGAAGAGGACCATCAACCAGATTGGGTCACCAGTTCATTCAGGCTTGGCTCAGTACGACGAAAGAAGAACGAAAAGATTGTCGCAATGCAACGTATTCAGAAAGAAATTGAACTGGAGAAGCAGCGATATCACGAAATAATAAAAATGAGGCAAAATGATGAAATAACTCTATCTTAGTTGAATAACTGACTTTATTGCAGCGTTTATTATAAGCTGCATTCTTTTTTAAAAATATAACCGAGGGAACAAATATTATTGTAAGCTTGTGCAAGATATTGGTGAGATAAAATGAAAATAGATTATCAAGCTCAATCACTGATTGCAAACGCGTCTGATAAATTGTATGCTACAATCTCTTTACGGTAAGAAATAAAAGTTGAGTAACAAATCATATCACTTAATTGCTCGATCGGACCACCGATATCTACCTCTTGATAGCAGACCGATAATTCGTGAAACTACTTTACTGTTTCAGGTTCTCTCACTATGAATACATTTCACACTACAATTATTATCACAGTTCTGTAACATGTACATGGACTTTTCCTGAATAAATTGTGGACTTTTCCCTGAATAAAGTGTATTTAAAATCTTAAACACCACCTTCGAGCTATAGATGCTAACCTCACCGACTTAAAAACAAAAAAGGCACGGTTAAGTACGATATCAAATATTCTTGAAATTTACATTTTTTTTAAACACTCAGAAGAATTAAAAAGTTACAATATTCACGGAATCTTGTATAAGGCAGATATATCATTTGATCAAAAACTAAATTTATATTCTAACAGGACTGCACGCGTACTTCTACTTCAGATTGAGTTTTCTGAGATCCTGTTTCTTTAGTATTTTCAAAACTGTTTTTTGCCAAAAGATAGGAGGGGAAAAGAGTTGACACGGCCCGTAGATATGACATTTTACGTTTCATGATTGCAACAAATTCTTCTCCACAAACCCATTTGTAATCCGCAATTTCATCTTTGTTGACCATCAGCGGATCACGACTCATATACAGTGCTTTGAAGAAAAACACCTGCAAATAAAATTAGCTATTTCATTTATAGAGAAAATTTTTTGGTAAGATGCCTTCCAGAAAAGAATTTTTAGGTGAGATCTACAAACAATTAAAACGATCGGGCATTAGAACAAATGAATCCAATAGAGTAATATTTGTCTTGAATAAATGATTACCATGAAAAGTAAAGATATTCTAACTTACCGCAGCACCTCGTGATTGTGTTTTTAACCGCTGTCGTAGTTGAGCAGGATAGCAGTAAAAATAAACAGAAAACGGTGCATTGCTTATTCCTTTTCCATGCGCTTCAGTGGTAAATAATTCCCTGAGACATCGCTCCGAAGTCTGCAAGTAAACTTTCTTTTGCGGTAAAGCAAGTGTTTTATTTTTACTTTTAAAATTCACTGCTAATATCGTACAGACGGAAAATGAAAAATACATAACATTGATGATGTACAAAACAGTAACCACTAAAAATACTGAAAACACATTAAAAAATTGGAATTAATTTATTGACAGTTCTTACTTGTTTTAGTGATTCGCCCGGGAGATTTTGTAACTGAGGCAGATGCCACGGCGAATGATAACCGTCCTTACGTCCAAATTTCTGACATACGATAAGCACAAGAAATTCATCAACTTTTCTTTGCAAACTTCTGCTATCAGCTTTTAAAAACTGCAAAAACAACAAAAATAAGACAATGAAAATATCTTTTCCTACAGTTATATATTAACTCCTATAATTTACCATTCTAGATATGAAATGCAGCGAAAATAGCACTTAATCAATGGATGATTATCCAGCAGTGTACTAAACAGAGTGCAACCTACATACATCGTTCCGCAGTTCAGGTTTGAAATGTCTTGACATAACGTCTATTTGTCCTATCCAGTCTTCAGCTGAGCATATACTCAAGTCACATTGCTACGGAAATTTTGCCTTTTATTAATAATACTAAAAATAGCTTGTTTCAAACAACGTATTACCTTGGTTAGATCCCCAATTGCAAGTTCTTCGCGAATTCGATTTGCTTGTTTACGCCAATTTTCTTCGTCTACGGAAGCAAGGATTCCTATTTCTTCTTGCATGTTAGCTTCTTCACCAACCATTTTCAATCTTTCTCTTTCCTTAAGAAGCCTAAAGCAAAATTTTAAAAAAGAAGACGTGCAAAGAAACGGTGACTTCAGAAAGTTTAGAAAATAAAACATATAAACAAGATGGAAAGTAAAAAAAAGTAACAAAAAAATACCGTTCATCTCTCAACTGTCGCAATTCGAAATCACATAAAAGTGAATCTTCCAATTCCTTTTCAAGCATAAAATCGTGATGACGTTTTTCGATATCATTCATTGGTGGGGCGGTGATAGGTGGCCTTACAAGGGCAACCGATGCAAATATGTCCCAAACACGCAAACGTTCACTACTGGATGCAGATGATGAATAGAAGCGCGATATGTTATATAGTACCTTATAGCGCATTGTAACAATTAATTCAAACTACCTAAAAAAAGGAAGTTTTTGCAAGGGAGCTTGTATATTTCGATAGCCAACCGCTGGAAAAACTTCCTAATGAATTTCTTTAATAGAGGATTCGACACTCTGTATTTAATGGATTTTAAGCTGGAAAACTCTAAACATTAAAATTAGAATACCCGCAAAATTTCTCTACTCATAAACATTCACTTCTGCTTACCCAACTGGTACAACTTCTCAACAATGACTTGTGACACTCAATGGTTTCATGTGGGATGGAACCATATAAGTCAGAGTGATACAATGACTGTCTAGGAGGTAGCAGCTCGGATGCTTTGTTGTTCACTTACCTGCTTTGTGATGAACATTTAAGTGTTACAGGAATGCATCGAAATAGTACAGCAGTACCATCCAATAATGGTTCTAATGTCAGGTGATTTTTCGGTGAAAATATGCATTTATCTGTTTGATGACTCATCGTTAATTTTATTAGTACTAAATGGGCATATACATTCTGTTGCTTTGTAGTTTGAATGACTTACACTTATACGTACTAATAAGTGTTGTATCAGTTTGTGTGTTTTCGATTTATTTCTAGTACACGTCCTTCTAGAAAACATAGCATTCAGCTTCGTAAATACCATCCAAAAGACATGACAAAATTACAAAAGTGACAGCTTCTTGCGACTTCTTAGGGTGCTTTGAAATGTAATGCATATTTGGCGTAATATTCCTTTTATTGAACTGATAAACTTTTTAGGACTCATAGAAGAATAACTCATTCCAAAAGCAAGCAAAAGTTAATGAAATTTTACATGATTTTTGCATAATTTTTTTATTTCGATCATGAAATTATTAAGAGGATTGTAGAATTAGGTAGTGTAATATTTATCGTCTTGTATCTATTTATTGATCTTTAGATATGGTGGAGCAGTACCAAGTGCACAGCATGGTCGACGATCATTTGCTCCGCAACCTGCAAGTGCTCCACCAATGCTTCCACCACAACACAATACTCGCAATCAGGTGCAAAATCGTGCGAAGAAACGGAAATTGGTTGACAAACTGTTACCTATGCAGGTGATTTAGGACACTCTTTTCTTGATGGCTTATGTAAGCAACTGCATGAGCAAGTTTGCTGTTTTGTTTCGGAGATTTTGTTTTCACAGTATTTTAGGTCGTCTCTCTGGTAGAAACTCGAACGCTTGTTGGTTCCATGAACGCTTTGAATTCCTCCCTCTTCAAATATTCACTTCAAACATTTATTTTAAGAGTAGCGAAGGGGAAACTGATAGACGTTACCGGTTGTTATTGATCGGAAAATACCTATTTTAAAAGTTCGTCACAGGTGAAATTAATGAGGTGACCATTATTTAGTTCCCTTACCTCAGTTACAATTCGAAAGCTTTGAAAACAGAGTCTATCAAATTTTGCAAGGAAGTTGCTTTAGTGTTATGGTCCGATGAAATACTTTTTTGATAGAAAAGGGGTCGCTGAAATGAGTTTTTTAAGGTTCGGGAGCTTGTACCAGAATCTCAGGCATACATGGATCTCTTAGCTTTTGAACAAAAGCTTGATGCTACCATTACGAGAAAGAAACTGGATATACAAGAAGCCTTAAAAAGACCAATAAAAGTGAAAAGGCGGCTTCGAATATACATTTCACATACATTTATACCTGGCAAAGAACCCGAGGTTTGTGCGAATTTATCTTAAAGATTCAAATGAACAACGAACCATGAGTTTAGATCATGCCCAGTTTGCTGTTTTTTTCTCGCATGAGGTGACCCTAATAAACTTTTTACTGAGCGAAATTATATTTACAAAAGGGATTTGGAAAATTTTTTTTCATGGTATGAAACCAAGTTTTCATAATAGTAATTTGCAGAGGGAAGGTGATGAAGGAACTGTACCAATGTGGGAGTTACGGGTCGAGGGACGTCTGTTGGATGAACCGTCGGCAGGCGCAGGCACCGCAGGTGGTGGACCTGCTCAAAATCGAAATCAACCACTCAAACGGAAATTCAGTTCGTTCTTCAAAAGTTTAGTCATCGAATTAGACAAAGAAATTTATGGACCTGATAATCATCTTGTTGAATGGCATCGAACTCCTCAAACGAATGAAACCGATGGATTTCAGGTTGTCTCTGAAATTGTCGTAGATTTTTTTTGGAATTATATTGGAGCATTAGAAAGCACAAATTTCTTGTGTATTTTATATTCGATTGTCTACTTTGACTTAATATTTTTAGGTGAAAAGACCCGGAGATCGAGATGTCAAATGTACTATTCTTTTATTACTTGATTATCAACCGATGAAATTTAAATTACATCCACGATTGGGAAAAGTACTTGGGATGGCTACGGAAACACGTCCAAAAATTATTGAAGCTCTTTGGCAGTACATAAAAACTCACAAACTGCAGGTATAGATTTCCCGAAATAATAATTCTATGCTGAATGTTAAATCTTTTTCATGCTTTATTTCTTATGTATTACTTTAGTAGAACTTTTTAAGGACATCAAGATATTTGCAGGACCAAACTGAACGCGATAACATCAATTGTGATTCTTATCTAGAACAAATTTTTGGAGTGAAACGAATGCGTTTTATGGAAATACCTCAACGTCTTCAAAGTTTATTGCATCAACCAGATCCTCTAATTCTGCATCATACCATTCAATATAGCGAAGGAAATGAAAAAAATACTGCGTGCTATGATATTGGTAATTTTTAACAATGTTTCGAGCAAACGGTTGTTTAGTAACTTTATCAGTATCAAACAAACCGCCTGACTGTTATGGTCATTTATTAATATTATCAACGGACTGATGAGAATTAATATCCTTCTTTTTAATTTTTTAAAGAAGTTCCAATCTTTAATTTTTTATGGTCTTAAACAACTTTTGAGGAAGTGAGGGGTAAGTTAACTGAGATGAGAAATACTGAATAATTTGGGTAATCACAGATGTGGAAATGGAAGATCCGCTAAAAACTCAGATGACTTCATTTCTTCACAGCCACGCTAATATGCCAGATATAAGCGCACTGGATCAAAAAATTTTTGATATCGTGGAACAGATTAATGAATGGAAGCTTCGGCGAGATTTTTATGTTCGTTTCGCGGATAATCCACAAGAATTTATCCACAAATGGTTGATTTCTCAAAGTAATGACTTGAAGGTATGGTATTTCTTTCGGTTACAAATATCTGTAACGTTTTAAGTGTTTGAGCTGCACAATTAATCATAAAAAAAATGGTGGTATTGCTTCACCTAAACTTACAACTTCGTGCCGTCTTAAATCTTTTGATTGCGTTTTTTATAGTTCCAATCTCATATAGAATTAACACGTAGGCTGTTGAAGAACGCAATTAAAGCTCTTAAAAAACTGAAAAAAAACATTTGGCTGTTTTCACTATAATAATGTCGAATCACATGAAGTTCTGTCCAGTAATGTTTATTACGTGCTTTTTTTCAGACAATGACAGAAGTATTTGGTGACAGTGAAGCTGAGCGTCATGCTGAGTACTATTATCAGCCTCAAATTATGGAGGGTACTTTCCGCTATATCTATCATAAAGTGCAGCAAAAACGAGCTGAATTAGAGAGCACGCTAGGCATTAAAAACAATTGATTTCCAGTAACTCTTTTGATTGTTTTCTTTAATTTATGGAAGTTATTGGCTTATATGTTTAAGAGATGTTGCTCTAGCGTGATTTTGCCTTTAATTTTGTCACTTGGTTGGTAGTGGAAAATTACTACTGTAACTTGTATTTCTTTTTCATTTTTTATACAATTTATTTTGCTGGAGGGAATATATTTATTGATCCAAATATATCTCATATTTCATATTTTGTGACTTTTATATTCTGACTTATTTTGTTTTCCGTTAGAAATAATGTATCTTTTATTTCGCAGTTTGAATTTAATGTTTTTTTTTTGTTTGTGAATACTAGTAGGACTGATGGGCAAATATTGTCCATGTCTATTTCCCGAGAAAGTAAATGGATTGATTTACTGTTAGAAATTATTTTGTTTGCGATTGAAAACTCCTAGTCATTGATGGGCATTAAACAATTTCTTCTGAATCGTTTGTGTAAATTCTGCAGTGTTTGTATATGTAATTTGCTTTATAAAGACAACACTCTTCATCAATTACCGTGTTTTACTGCAGCAGATTGATTCTTCATTCTATGATTCTTCATTTCTTTGAGTATAAATTTGAAAGCCGAACAGTTGCTCAGCTGATATTTTCGCAGTGGCTTTGACAGAAGCTAATTTGAACAGTTTCTAAACAGTATTAACAAGCTTTCCTTGCAAGGTAATTTCTGTCGGACCATAAGGTTTGATACCGTTAGTGAATAGCAGTAATCTGGCTCGAAGTTTATATGTCAAGTGCTGATAGTAAAATATGTCAATTGCTGATGTTATCGGAATTGAAGATTTCTCGCACTATCAATTTCCTTTTCTGGCAAATCACCACCCTATCCCGAACAAAAATCAATTGATGTATTAAAAGAATTATGCCCCGGTAAATGTACCGTTGTTGTATATTTAATAGACTACTCGTCTACTTGGAAAAATATGCGTAAATTTCTAGGTTCTAGGATTTCGAAAAGTTTGGTCCAATTGCTTTCATGAGAATATAATCTTTTATCTACAGTGAGATGACCGCATCGGTTGCAAGTTGTTCTAGTGAGCGCCAGTGTTCAGTTGACGTTTCACAAGCAGAAACGTGTTCATCACCTCTAAAACTCAATGAAGAGCAGGAAGAAATAGTGCGGAAACAAGTGCCAGCAAGTGATTTTAAACGGATGAAGCTGCAGGAGGGGTTACGAAGGAACTGGGATAAATTTTATTTGCGAAATAAGAGTAATTTCTTCAAGGATAGATGGTGGACACAGCACGAATTTCATGGGCTATTGAAGCAGCATGTCAATTTACAGGTTAGTAGATCTACAAGGATCGTACACTTCTACCTGTGTCTCCCAAAAACTATCACCATGATTGTACATGCATACAGGGTTGGGTTAATAAAATCAGTAACAAATGAATTTGTAGCTTCACTCTGTCGCTGTAAGCAAAGCAGTTGTAAGCACCTGTGAAATAGAGAAATATAACTTTTCTACCCACAGCTTTTAAACGACGAAAGTATGGGCTTATTTGATGTTGTTTCGTCTCCGCACTAGTTTTGGCCACTTTTTCAGGATAACTTGAATTTTCTGGAAGTTGGATGCGGTGTTGGTAATTTAATTTTCCCGCTGATTCATCTTTATCCACACTGGAACTTCCATGCTTTTGACTTCTCCGATAACGCCATCCAGTTACTACATGAACGCAGTGAAGCAGACAAGCTGTCAATCAGGACTGCAGTTGCAGATTTGACTCACGATGGCCTTTCTCTAGATTTTCCAGCGGCTGACATAGTATCATTAACTTTTGTCCTCAGCTCAATCCCACCCTGTAAGCAGCAACAAGCAGTGAGAAATTTGTTCAATTTGGTAAAGGTTCGGGGTGTAGTCTTTATTCGTGACTACGGTATCAACGACCACGCCATGCTTCGATTTGGCCGAGAATGCAAGTTGGCTGAGCGATTTTATGCAAAGCAGGATGGAACGATGACCTACTACTTCAAATTAGGTACCGCAAGTTATCTGCACATTTATCAACTGTAATTTTTTTCTAATTTCAACTACTATGAACAACCAATTCAAAAAGTCTTTCAGAAGAACTGGACAAGCTGTTTATCCAACAAGGTTTTCACAAAGTGACAAGTATATATCTCTTACGAAAAACCGTCAACCATCAAAAAGATATTTCAGTCGATCGAGTATTCGTGCAAGCTATTTACATTAAACCCTCTTGACGACAGTGTCTTCTGAGCATATTTACTGTGTAAACATTTTGACTGAAGTAGTTTGTTGTTTCGCAGACAAATATTGTCATGAAGGCTTATTCTTTTTTTTATTCCTCAATTAGTAAATTTTTGAGTTTATTCTTTTTTTATTCTTCCTGACATTATAGATAATATCAGGATGGAGTTGACCACCAATTGGTAGTATTGAAAATACTGAAGACCGTTCGCAGTATTGGTATTGCCATTATCTCTGGTGTAGATTACAATGACACCTTCAATTGAGAATCTAGATGCACTGTCTAGAGTTCCTGTGGCACAAAGAGGACTAAATGAAGAAAGATCAGACCGTGTTACGACCATGTAACATATGAAAGGCATTATAATTTTAGATACAGTGTTAAGTGAATAAAAGATTAGGTTAACATTTAAAACAGATTAGTGCATTGATGGGTAATCTCTATGGTGTAAACTTACATATGAATTGGATAAACGATAAAGTTAGAACAATTTTCTAGAGTGCAAATAATTGCAAAAGTTATTTAGAACATTATCTCGGTTTTCCCGACAATACTAAAAATAATGAAATTCAAAAGTGTGTACTCCTCACATTTTTGATATATCAAGAAACTTCAAACAGCATGAACCTCCCTCCGTAATAAAGTATTAGTAATTAACATGTATATTTACGTGTTTATTATAGTTATGACTAACAAATCCGAAACTCGTCATTAGTTCGGCTATTAACCTAAACTCAAAAGCGGCAACATGAAACAAGCTTGTAATTGTCGGAAAATAGTTTTATATCTAAATCACAGTATCTGTATTGTAGAAATTTGTTCTAATTTCATCGTTTATCATGTGCAAATTCTTTCGGTTTAAATTTTATATGTCTTAAGCACTTGGCGAGCCCACACCTTGAACATCTGGAAAATTAATTCACATGTGAATCCTTCCGTTCTAAAACAGTTCATATTCAATGGTTTGTTGTAAAATATAAAATAATCCTCCTACCCACATAATTATTTTTGCCTTTAATAAGATTATATCACAATATGCCTTTATAAATCAACCACCATATAAGGAATTAGAATTCATTATACAGGTTTTTCTTGCTTCCCCTTTTTTGTTTCTAATACTAACTACTTATATGCAATTACTTATCGATTCTCTATAGAGAACCTTCGCACCGTCAGCTTAACGACTGTGTTCTCCTCGAATGCAACTTAATCAACCCCTTGCCAATTCCCACTAAAGCTTCAATCATCAGTGATCAAGAAGAAATATTAACACTGTCCTATTAACACTGTAATTGTAACGTAATATTGTCATTAATCTTCCACAAAGAATAAACTTCACAACAATTTTTATCTACAAAACAACAAATTACACAAACCATAAACTTTCACGACAATAACAACCTAAATACCTAACTTTTACTAGCAGGATGTGCAAATTTCTACGCTACCAATGAGTACTACTGCAATTTGGAAAGCCTGTGCTTTAAAATTCTCTTTCATTCATATTCTGAAATAATTACCACCATTGTACTTAGCAAAACTATCCCGTAAAACAATGAAGAATTAAAACAGTGGTACCCGCAAACAGAGCTGTTAGCATAGAATTTCTACTTTTTTGTTTGTTAAATATTTTCTCATCTCTTCCTGGTAAGTGAATTTGGATATACCGCTTCATTTAACTTTTAATTGTTTCATTTTCGGTTGCCGCATTTTCATGTCACGTTTTTGTTCTAGTTTCTGCAAAAAATAAAATTTAAATAGAAGAAAAATTTAGCTAGTGCACAAGTATTTTAGTACTATTTTAGGAAACAATACTAAAAGCACTAGATATTCTGGTACCTACCTCTAGCCTTCGCTGCTTTTCGGGATCTTCCTCTTCTAAAAGACGTTGTTTGCGTTCTCTTGTTTTCTCCTCCCGACGAGCTTGAGCTGCTTCCTGCCTTGCTTGATGTGTTGTTTTCAAGAATGCTTCCTGCACGCTCTGACGCTTTTTATCCGCCTGAAAATATATTTACATTCCAATTAGAAGTGGGATATCGTAAGGATTTCTATCGCATATCAATGAAATAGCTTTAGAGTTATATCTGTCTAAAGGGAACAAAAAGAACATCTTTCGATAAGAAATGAAAACCACAAACCTTCAGTTTACCTTCCCTTGATAGTCGATATCGCCTTATTTTTTCGAAACTATAAAATACCATCCGCAACAGCGCATCAATTTCGGCCATATCATCACTCATTTTGAAAGCGAAAAACAGTACCCGATTTGTTTCCGGTAACCGCGTAAATGATTCACCACTGCAAAATGTGGTATCAAAAGACCAGTACTTCCCATTTACTGATTTTTCTATCCTCATCTAGCCAGAAGTTAATCTAGCAGTTTTAACCACTTCACATGTTTTATTTTTAGTCCAAATGGATAGAGACAGTTGATGTCATAAATTTTTCGCTGAAATTAAAACCGACGATTTTGTTTGACCCGGATAATGATGGTTCGGTTTCTCAAGTTTTTAGTAAGAATGCTATAGACAGCAAATAAATACAACAAATAGGAAAAAGTAGAACAAGCGATGGCCAATCCTGAAGCATACGGTACCATATGTTGAAATTCCGTTGCTTTAAAGAATGGAAAAGTATTAACACTGAATACATTGCTACAATAATCATTAATGCCGATAAGAAAAACAACATGGTTTAAAAGAGATGCAAAAAAACGACGCAGTTCTATCAATGCAAATACTCTCTAAAGTGGATTCCTGAAATGATAGAAACTCACTCCGAAGGTTTATAACCAGAATATTGATCTGAAAAGTGGAAGTAATCGATAGCGCTTTCGTATTTCCGAAATACTGACAAAACTGTAGGATCGATAATTGCATTAACAGCTTCAAACATTTCTGCATAAACTACAATCGAGGAGGGAAGACCTAGTCTATCCACTCCTTTTCTTTCCACTGTAAACAAACTCTGAAAATTTACATTTTGCATTGCACAAGTACTACTTTAATTAAATGAGATTTTCAAAAAAACTGCGTTAGAAAAACCCACAAGATCCATTTTTTCTTTGACTGCCTTGGTCACTGATTTCCGCTGCCCAATAGCAAACACAAATGAATCCATTTCGTTGTTGTCCACATCGATACGTATTATAACCTACAACTATTTTCCATCTTCAATAAAAAATAAACGAGTGCAGATTTTCTCAATAGATGTCGACAAGTGAAAACCTTATCTTCCTTGGGACGGATAAGATTCATGAAAACGTGCATTAGATCCTGTCGTTTCAGTAGTTGCAAAGTAATTAACATTCCCTGACAACCAACTCGACCCGAACACCTGGAAGTACATCAGAATTCCCTCAAATAACTATGAAAAATATTTTAACAAGTGTTTCATCGTATGCAACAATAGCTTCGTCCCACTCACCGGTTCTGTTGTTGGAAACTTTCAATGTATTCACTGAATAGTAAAACAGACTTCAACAACTTTTACAGGAAAGTAAGACACAAACCATAGATAGTCGTTTGTAGCAATTATCAACGGATTAACTAATTAGCAGCTAGCACTATAAAAGAAAAATAAAGCTTTGAAGAATGCAAAGGCAAGAGATGGAGAATAGTTCTGACTTATTAACTGCACAATTCTTAACCAAATAGTACTCGTTATTAGTGCGAAAAATGTGTTATGAAAGTTACATAAATCTAATACTTAAAAAATAAAAGATACAAATAAGATCACTATCTAGAAAATAAGTACGAAGATAATACAAGAAACCCACCAAATAGTATAAACAGAATCAGTTTCTTTATGCATATGACCTTCTTTCAAGTCTTCTGATGTTCCATCATCTCCTACAAGTGTAAATTGTTCTTCCAGAAGTGGAGTTACATCCATAAACCATTTGTTTGCAACATTTCGATTTTTGATACGACCAAAAATGTAATTTAACATATAAACAGCCAGAACCGCCAGTATTAAAGCTTCCACTTGATAAGATGCCCAATTCGAACGAAAATGAGACGGTACCTGAATTAAACTGTTGTTAATAGAGTGAAGTAACAATGACTAAAGAAAGACAACCTATTTATCATTAATCCTAACATGACTAAAAGCCTATTGTATATAAAAACTTTATACGAGATAGCAAATATTAGATAAAATCGCTGAAGAAAAGAAGAGCTCCATACGTCAGCAAATCTGAGCTGTGGAGATACTTCTGACTCGGTCCTTTGTGGATAAGTCTTTTTTATAGGCTTTGAAATTTCATCGTCAATAAATTCATAGTCATCACTATCATCCTAAAATTTAATACCATTCATAATACACCAAGGACAACATATTAAAAACATCAAAATATTTGGAGCAGTGACAAACAACACTTAAGGAAAAACTTATAAAGGGTTATTCGTCATGTTTTCAAATATTTGGTTTGTTGAATGTACAGAAAAAAAATTTTTGAGAGGGGCACAAATAATGGAATTTCTCGTTTAGAAACACTGGTAATTTAAATAAGTAAATAAGACACGATATTACAGTGGCTGCCGACTTGTCAATGGTGGTTTTCTTAGCTTCTGTATGTTGCTCCAAAGTCTCTTGATCACTGACATCTTCCACTTCCATATCTTCAAATTCCGCAAATTCATTGTCCATCTCCGCCGCTCCATTACTCCATCGTAGCAATTGAACAGTTGTTATCATCCACACTATCATTATACTGTTCATAAACGAAGGCCGCATCATAACATTTGTAAATTGTTCAGTTAAATTAAGCCAACTATCAAATAAGTTCAAACTGCAAAAATTTACAATATGAATGTATTTTTAATTGCAAAAATGATACATATCAGTCTCAGTGATTATGTGAACATTAAACGCAACTTCCTGGAATAGAAAAATCACAGAAAAAACAGTTCTCCAAATCTCGCACTCATTAAATCTGCAAAGAATTCGTTGTCGCTTACATTATGCAAATAATATAAGAAAAATCGCATGGCGTGAAAGAACAGTAATATAACTGTCAAAGACTGATTCACTTTCAAAATCCAAATAATACCTAATATAATAGCAGAAGTTTAAGAATGACTTAAAAGTAAAAAGGACCGTCACTCATCTATCATTTGGTAACAATGGATGAGTGACGGAGAAATTATTGCTCGTAGCTAATTGATTCAAAACCCATTGATAAGGTTGTTGCGCAACTAAACGTTTTGAAAGTTGGAAGAAGTAGGGGTATGGAGTTTAGATTAGCCTATTTCTTGGCACGGGTTATGAAGGGATTATATGAAGCGTTTAATGTTATGTGTACGTGAAGGGAATATTTCAAACACCAACAAACAATAATTACGTGTAGTAGGTGTGTAGTACCATTTTTTAGGAGCACATTTTTGTGGAAATGGCTAGAGAATCAATTGATAATGTGGCACAGGTAAAGTTGTTCGTGTACTTTTTAATTTTCTATTTAACGGCAAGAAAAAAACAAACAAAATCATTATTTTTAATAATGTTTCCTATGCTTACAAGACTTTGAAATTTCGGAACTATCCCTTCGTCATGAGGTCATACATTATTTTAATTTGTCACACTCTGTGTAACAACTCGTAGTCACAGATAAATCTACTAACATATAGTAGTAAGCGTATTTGAAGCGTTTTAGAGTCTCAGCTTCAAATATGTTGTACTGTAAGTGATTCATGCCTGGCATTCATAAAATCGAGAATGGGAGAGAAAAGTGTATAAACTCGGCGCGCTATTTGACAGTCATTTTTAAGCAGTTATGTTTCCTTTTTAGTATGAGAAGTAATTTTCGGTATTGCATATTTCAGGGATCAATGGAACAGTTAAAGGTCGCGGGTCGTAAATATATAGAGAGTTTGAATAGTTCAAGCCCAAAACAACACAAAGTAGCTGCACAATCGCTTACTTCTGCACTTTCTAATGTTGCAGGTAGTTCCGCTGGTTCTTCTTACTCGTTTTTTTTTTTGAAATGACTTTATATAACCAGAATTTTGAAAGACAAGGATTTTATGAAAATTCTTATAGATATTCCTGACCAGATAAGGAAGCCACTAATTCGGATAACAGTTATGACATGCTTTACTCGACTTACAAATCGACATTCACAAGCTTCATTGTATCTGGTTATATCAGCATTTGTGCGTAAAGATTTAATTAGTTCTATGAAACATCTCGCAGAAGCATATGCATCATTCTTCGAAATCCATATAACACCTTCGTGAGTTATGTAAATTCTTGTAGATATTGCTGACCAGATAAATAAGCCACTAATTCGGATAACAGTTATAACATGCTTTACTCGACTTGCAAATTGACATTTACATGCTTCATGATAAAAAAATTTTTTTCAAAAAATTTGCTTCTCTATAAAAATAAATTTTCTTAAATTTGCAAATAAAAATTCTCCAAATTTTGCTCCTCTCTATCTAATGTAAAGTGTGAAATTAATTCTCTCGTTTTTACTTTCAGGAGATGGTTAGCCACGAACTCAGTTCTAGCTGTCAAATGGTTGTTTAGTCTCCGCAATTTTATAGATTTAAAAGATGCCAGTGTCTTGAGTAGTTATGTTAGTTTTATTTATCACATATTAATTTCTGCAACGTAGTGTATAAAAAGGTGGTTGACCATAAATTAAATCTATAATTCATAGCTTTTAATTTAAAATTCAGTTTATGAAAGAATTTGCTAAGACTGTTGTCAAAATGTCGAGAATATCCATGATTTGCTTTCAGATGTTGGCGCTGTTGTCAGCGGCGTCACATGTTTGTGCCAGTAAAAAATTTGTGAAGGTTCAAAGTAAGGTAACGGCTATTCTTAATCATGCCTTGCTTAAAACAGCCTTCGAATGGATTCGCAATTATTACACAGCCCAGTCGTCTTCCGGAATAAACGTCCTTGCTCTTCTTAGTCTATTACCTTGCACTGACGAGAACTTTGATTTCACATTTTTTATCAAAGTATACACTGAAAACACTCTTCTTGCGAGGCATCGTCCAAGTGTTCATGTTGTGGTACTACCTTTTTTGATTTCTTTTTCTTGTTAGCATGATTGTTTGTCGTAATTACGCAGTTCGGAATTCTAAAAAATAATACAAACAGAAGTATTGTAGAGATGAATGGATGAACCACTGAGCCAAACATAAACTGATTTTAACGAAAGGCGAATGAAAGGCGTTGTTACTGATTAAACGGGAAAGGGCTGTCTCAGTGGGATATTGCTCTTATTTAGTTTCAAGATTGCTCTGGTTCAGTTGTAGGCTTTTCAATAGCATGTTTTAACTTTATTGATAAACTAAAGATGCTGATGCTTTGTCATTCAATATTGCAGGTTACTAGCTCCAAAATATTCAAACAGATAAATTTGGAAATGTTCAGGGATGAAATTATGTCTGTTATTAAGAAATCCATGTTACGCAATTCTGAGGTTGCGATTTTCGGTTAGGTTTAACTTCTTGCGGTTCCAATCTCTTTTGCGAAGTGGCATCATCCTTTTGTAATCCTGCCTAAAAAATTATAATTTTTTTCTTGTTACTTGCTTTATTTTGTATAGTTGATGGTTTTGTTTCAGGAATTTTCTATCTTCTGGAATCATTAGCAATTGACTTGTCGTTTTTTGCAGTTGATATCTACAAGATTTTATCAAGTGAGTGTTCAAATCGACGGTTGTGCTTAGATGTCTTTTTTTTGCATGTGTGTGTGTTTTTTTTAAATTAAAATTCTTTGTTTTTTTCAGCATCGTTAATTACATTGGTAGATGAAATTCGCAGCCATACTTCATTGTCTGTTGCAGCGGTGGCAAAGAAAATTTCTGATCCTAAAGCTTTGAAGGGATTAGTTGATAGCTTGTTTGGAACTTATTCAGGTTTGTTAAAATCCTTCAAAAAAAAGGAAAAAAAGAACATGAAAGTCGTTGGTTCTTTTTTTGTTGAATATTAAAATTGCTAGGAAACTGTCAGAAGTAGGGAAGAAGGCAAATAATAGAGTTGCCCGAAATCTAATACTGATTCTTTAAATTTACGCTTTTGAAAATATGGAGGAATGAATGAATATTTGAGGATCGGATGGGAAAATTACTACTGTTAGCCAGCGTTGCACTCTCATGGAAACTCTGAAATTGATGAGCTGTCACGGAGTGAAGGATGAAACTGAGTGCGACATTATTTCCTCCAATATATTGCACAGACTGAACTCGTTGTTGATTTCCGAAGGTCTTCAACTTTTTTATAGCTAACTTGCATGCCATTAAAACTACGATTATTTTTATTGTTGTTTTTAATTATTATTACCATCATGTTTCGAAGAGCTTTGAGTGCAAAATCAGTGTTTTTAATAGCTTAGTGCGGTGTACCTGTAATGTAAAGCATTCGTTCTTACAATTTCTATAAGTCAGCACTATAAAAATCCATAGTTCTTTATTCAGGAAAAATTAAAAATTTAAGCAATTTCCAGTCAATCAGGCTGTTTTGGAAGCTATGTGGAAAGCACTTTTAGCATGGTCGGAACAAATTACAGATATGGATGAGAAGTTGCAACCAATTTTCGTGGTTCTTTTTTTCGATTTTTTTACTGTAGTTTTTTTTATGCTCCTTCCTCCCAAAAATTGGAAATTGAAAAATATTAGCCATAAATTTTTGAATTGCTTGTAATAACGTTAATTTCTTCAGGCCTCTCTCAAGTCATCAAACCGTTCGGTGGCGTTGAGAAATATGGTCACTTTGTGTGATATCGATAATGGTGGGAATTGCTTTCTTTATTTTTTATCTTTTCTCTTGGTTTAAACAATTGCCTAAACTTTTCTGGTGACTTTATTGTTTTTTTCTTGTTAAAACTTACTGAATCCGCGAAAAATATCATTATTTAATTTAATAGCAATTCTGTGCTTTTTAGGTAGAAAAATGAATTTGAGCGGCGATTTACTGAAGTTAATTTTCTCTGCGTATAAAACACGCTTGAGTGCTAGCGATTTTGCAGTCACTTCATTATTGCTTCTAACTGACGAAAAATCTCAGGAAAATGTTCGGCAGTCATTAGAAAATAATTTCTTTAAAGAAAAATTTATCACATCTTTAAACACCTCTGGCAAGTTTTCAGTAACCTTTGACACTTTTCCTACGTTTGCAGGAATGCTCTTCTGTTTCTTACTTTAATGAGAATAATTTTATGCTAAATAAAATAATCATCTGTTACATCTAATTAACACGCTGTTTACTTTATTTTAGATATGTTATATGCAGCAAAGTTGTCAGACTGGATGATTAGAAATACAGAAGCTAAGGTTATTTTTTTCGACGGTTTGGAAAAAAATTTATACTTCATGTTTTCATTGTGTGTACTCATTATTCATTTCCAGCCACTCTCTTATTGTAGAATTGGAATAATCTGCGATATGTATTCTACGCTTTATTTACGAGTCTTTTCTGGCCAGATTATGAAGTGCGCAGACATGCCAATGACATTGTCAGAAAGTGTGTTGTTGATAAAGGCAACACATTTTCTGTTGCTTTCCTAGATTTTTTATTTTCTTATACGACTTCGGGCCTTGCGCAAGAGGTAAAATTACTGTTTTTGAAATTAAGAGTTCCTTTAATTGAAAATGTTAATGTTCTTTGAGAATGAAATTGTTGACATTAGAAGTAGTTTGATCTACAATAACTAATGGATGAAGGAAAAAATTGTTGGAAATAGAGTTTTAGAAGTAAACCTTTTTTTCATCCTCTCAATGCCAGTGTATTTGAAATGTCTGTTTGTAGCTTACATGAACGCTTATAGCAAAACATCTTGTCACAAATACGGAACACAGCTGTAAAAGTTTCAAAATGATTTCGTAATTTTGCGTGCTTAGGCCTATAAAAGAATGGCAGTAATGCAAGATGACAATGAGCGAGTTCTTGATAACAGATTGATAGCTGCAGCAGTACGCGAAGCTATGATTCCTTTCAACGCAATGGAAGAAAATATTGGTTTGGGCATTGATGTCCTCACATCCGGACTGCTAATATCATGCAGCTTACAGATCGGTGAGTTCCTTCAAAATAATCCAATCTGCGTTCTCTCTAAATTCGTAACGAGCATTTATAATGAATTTGAAGGTCATTTCATGTACGCAAAATGTATAATATCATTGAGCAGTGCTGTTGCAATGTTTAGGATTGTTTTGCCTCTTATCAACAACAGGCCGGGTCTATACACAAGTCATTAAATATTGAAGATTTAGGATAATGAAATTGTTTAGATCAGCACTGTAAATGTTCTATATTTTCTGCAAGATTTTGCACTACATATCAAACTGACATTGCTTTCTCAAAACAGTAAAAGTTATAGACACAGTTCCTCAGCGCTGAGTCAGTTTTGAGCCTTTAATGGCAATGAATTTTGTAACGTGAAAGTGTGTTTGCAGATATGTTAGTGAACATTTTGGCAGTGCTACCGCTTGAAAAATAATTACAACCGTTTATTTTACTTATTTCAGTAGAAAGCGATCCTTGCTGTTGGAATCGCTGGGTATATTCAATAAGCAATGTTGAATGTTTGCTTGATGAAACTGGTGCTCGCGTGATGCTGGATCGCATATTCTCTATAAACGATGTAACAATTCAATGTAATGCAGTTAGAATGTTGATGTCAAGTGGTGAAGTGACACAACACATTCGCGGAACGGTCTGGGCGTACTGCATTGATCTGTTAAATGAAATTGATGTTGAACGGTGATCATTTTATTAGGCAGCATTTGTTTGGATAATCAGCTATTTCCGCTATTTTTATTACACTTTCAAGCTTGCTGTGATTATCACAGTTTCTCTTAAGTAAATTATCTTTAATGTATGATTTATTATAGGTGACTATGCACTTTTCTATTGTACTAGAACGGTTGATATTTAGGTATGTTACAATTACGGACCGGGAAGTTGCGATCTATAATACACCAGATGGAGTCCTATATAATATGTCTGTTTTGCAATTAAATTACGAGGAAGAATTTGGTGTCAAAAATGTTAAAAGGGAAAATAAGGTGAGATTTTCATGTAGCAGCTGCTTTTTTGAATCTATTTTTCCTCTCATCAACGAATATTTGCATATGTTTTAAGATTATCATAGCATTTTACATGTCCGACATTACCTTGGTGATTTTCAGGCTTATAAATATAAGGAACAATTATTGGAGGCACAACTGAAGAAAGAACTTGCTGAGAAAAAGCTTCGGGAAGGCAAATTAATTCCCCAACAAGAGAAAGCGAAAAGCGAGGAGTTGCTTATTGAAAAGGTTATGTTTTGGAAATGAATGGCATGAATAGCAGTTATCGTCGTAGCCTTCTGACATAGAAAAAATTTTTTAGAAAATCAGAGAAGAACTACATGATCTGTATTTGAAATGCAAGAAGTGTACTGAATTGCTAGCAGCAGCAGTCACTGGCGATCCAATGGGTTCAGCGAAATATGCCCATTTACTATTTGCAGTTGCTATTCCGTTATTGAGATCTCCTCTTGTATCATCTCTGGCTTTTAATGTTTTTCGTAGTTTTCGTAATGCAGCCTTCGAGCCATCTGAAGATTATTTGCGTAAGTATTCTGTATATTATCGAACAACATGAAATTTTTTAGTGTACAATCTTGTAAATAGTAGTAAAACCTCTTAGCCTAGCAGCATTTTGCCAATGTGTCCTTGGCTTAATGAAAGTTTCTGTAATTGTAGTTTGTTGCGCAGCTATTATCATTCCTATTCAACTGGAAAGTGTTTGGGAAGATCTAGCATATGTAACACTGATTTGCAGACGAACTCATATTACATTCGTCAATACGCGTGTTGCGGTCAGTTTACATGGATTCAGCATGGAGCGAGGAGTTACTTACCGTTCAGGTGGAAAGGGCAGTAACATTACTGGCAAGTAAGTTTTGAAGGATTTTTACATTAATGGTGTTAAAAATGCTTAAGTGATGTGAAAGTCACAACGGTATATTTTAGCTCGATGTGTGTCGGACCCGGTCTTATTTGAAGATGAAGAGTCTAATGCAGAAGAGATATTGGGTGCTGATGAAGAAGCGATGAATCTCATTAAATTCAATGTATCTTTTCCTCTGATTAATGCGGTACTGAGAGATGAATCTTTTCCTTATGCGTTGCGACTAAATACCATGCTAATACTATCTTCTGCGTTAAAAGGCAAATTTATCGAGGTATGTTGCAGACTTAATGAATTGTGAAATACTGTTTTATGTTTTCTTTTTTTTATCCGGAAAATTCTAAAAATTAGTTTTCAAGGCATTCAGTTTAATTTTTTTATTGTTTTTTATTTTTGTTTACGCAAAAATGATATAATTCAGGATAGGTCCACATATATTTCACAGTAGCATTAGCTTACTTGTTGCTATTGTGAACTGGCGTGAAATGGACAAGTTACACAGAAAGTACTCATTCATTTGGCAATCAAAGCATAGTTTGTTTTTTTCAAAGTATGTACTTTTATTTGCTTTTTCAGGATAATGAGGTGGAGTACCTCCCTCTAAACTGGATTTGTTCACTTCTGCTTCATATACTAACAATAGACAGTTCCGACTTATATCGCACTGCGAAAACATTACTTCAGTGTTTTTGTGAGTTATTAGATAAATATCCGCGAAAAGGTTTACAGCAAGCGGAAATACTTGAACCTGTCGTGAGGTATTTGCTGGATGAAAATGATCAACTAAGAGAATGTGCTCTCATGGTATGTTTGAATTTATGAGAATGGTTGGAAATGATTTTAAAATTTTTTGTCTCAGGATTGATTTTGAATTTGAGTTGAAGAGTTTTGCTTTCTTACTTTTTTGAAAGACAAGCTAAATTAAAGACTGAAATATCTTCCTTTGAGTCGAATGTGCTACCAGCATAAAGTGTTCTGCAATGTTTTACTTCTTTTTAAAATTAAGGTTGCAATTGATGATTTTTTAGGCACTCAATCGACCTCATAATCTTTATGACGATTTGAAACTAACTGAAGATGGTGCGAAGTTTATGGCAACGTTTACGGGTCGTATATTTATTGCTCGGAACGATCCGGTGGAAAAGTGTGTTGATTTGGCAGACAAAATCTGGCAAGACAAAAACCTTTCCACCACCACGTACTTGTTAATTTAGTATTTTTTGTGATTTGTGTCTTGACTTTAACTGAAGTTCCATTTAGTAATCTTCAGTTTATCTCGGTGGTACTATCGATGCTGTTATTTCCAGTGATACTCCTGCTCATGCTGTTTTTTTTCCTAATTTCCTTTTTTGATATTATAATGGCGTGCTAGAATATGAGAATTTATTCTTTCAGGGAACTACTTGAAAGTATTTTGAGTAGTGTAACTTCAGAACATGTCTTCATGAGAAAATCCGCATCCGCTGCTGTAGGAAAATTGTGTGAAGAGTTTCCGAAGATTTTGCAACAAGCACTAGATGAACTTGATTTATTATATTCGGATTATCGAAAGGTTTGTTTTCATTTATTTCTAATTTCAAGTGGTGTGATACACTTGTTGCTGATGTCTTTTGTATTTTTTCACCACTGTGGCTGATATATTTTAGATTCGACCGCCAGTTTATGATGATATTGGACGAGTAGTTACGGATTCTGTAGATACATGGAGAAGTCGGGAAGGTATTGCGGAGACTCTGCTTGTTATTGCTCCTAATCTTCCTCGCCAGCTGGTTATGAGTTTTATGAAAATCATAGTTCCCAATGGGATCAGTGATTCTAATGCAGAATGTCGAAAACTGATGCAGAATGCTGCGATTAAAGTTATCAAAATGGTAACTTTGTCTTATCTCATCTCACTAATGAAAAATTTTGTCCTAATACAAGTGAACTTTGTTTGTTTCCAGCATGGAAAAATAGAAATGGTATCTCTTTTATCATTTCTTGAGGAAATGTTAGGCTCAACGCCAGACGGCAAAGATTTTGACAATTTGCGCCAAGGTTTGGTCATAATGTTGGGCACATTAGCACAATATTTAGATCCAACAAACGAAAAAGTGCGTGTCATAACATCTCGTTTAATCGAAACACTATCGACGCCATCACAGCAGGTCAGTTTTGGTACATCTAAGTAATCACTACTTGTTTAATGTAAAAAAAAGTAATTAGTACTTGCTTAATATAAATCAGGTATAAATTTCATATTAATGATGCTCGCAAATACGTAAAAACATTAAAATATTGAACTGCGGAATTGATTTGATGATTCCATAATAGCCTATATATTGTCTACTTAAAAATATAGATTTTACTATTTATGAAGGATAGTGTTAAAGTTACTAGGTTTCAGGTGCAAGAAGCAGTGTCTAAATGTTTGCCGGCATTAGTTCCAGCAATCAAAGATCGTGCCATGGAACTTGTTTCTACGTTGTCATGTCTCCTTGTTGAAGCTGATTCCTACGGCGAGCGTCGAGGAGCAGCATATGGAATTGCCGGACTTGTTAAAGTGACTTTTCAAAAAAAATTCTTTACTGCTTTTAAAAAAATAACTAATACGAGATTAGATATTCATGCAGGAATACATGTTGGTGGCAGCAACCTGGACAAAGCGTTGAAAGGCTTTGAAAAGATTTATGATGTCCGTGATCAATCCAGATGTTATCTACTTTGAAAACTAGTTGTTGGAGTTGAGATATGAACTACGCCATCTTTAAATGTATGATTGGTTTTCATAATTTATTTGTAGGGTCTCGGGATGTCTGCAATGCGTGATCTAGAACTGATAAAATTCTTGCAAAATTCATTAGCTAATAAGAAGAACGCACGTCATCGTGAGGGTGCTCTTTTGGCGCTTGAACTTCTTTGCAGGTAAGCCGATAAGCCACTTATTTTTAAAGTATACTCAATTTTTGACCGGCGATTTCTTTCTTCAATATAACATAACTTTTGTTTACTACTGTTTTAGAAGTTTCGAAAAACCTGTCACGTACTTCATTTTTTAGTGGCATAATTGTAAGATACAGGCAAGCAACTAAACTTACAATATATACCTTATGACTTCACGTTTGTAATTTTAAGCGCAAATTTATGTTTATTTTATTTAAACAGTCAATAATAAACTGTTTGTGAACATTTTTTTTAGCTCGATGGGTAAATTGTTTGAGCCTTACATTGTGCAACTTTTGCCATCACTGTTGATTTCTTTTGGTGATTCGGATGATAACGTTCGTCAAGCTGCAAATGATGCAGCACAGTCCATGATGTCTACGCTTTCTGCTCATGGTGTTAAACTAGTAAATATAAAATATTTTAAGTATTAGAGACTAAATATTATTCTGGTTACTCTGAAGAAAATTTAAATTTAGCTTTTGTTCTTTAAAAATTATCAAGATTTGTGTCGTTAATTTTTCAGAATATGAAAACATACAGTCATTTTTACAAGAAGTCATTGATTTATCACTTTTAACAAATGGTTTATTAATCTCTCCTAGGTGTTACCGTCACTTCTAACTGCATTGAATGAAGATTCATGGCGTACAAAATGTGCTTCTGCAGAACTTTTGGGATCAATGGCATTCTGTGCGCCAAAACAACTCTCAGCATGCCTACCAAGTATTGTTCCAAAGCTTATTGAAGTTCTGACCGACTCACACTCAAAAGTGCAGAAATCCGGAGAAAAAGCTCTAAAACAAATCGCGAAAGTTATTCGTAATCCAGAAATTCTCAGTAAGCGTTGTACATAATTTATCCTCATTTTATAAGAATACTTTACTTTTTTTAATATGTGTATTTTGATTCCTTGACTAATATTATTAATTTATTCCAGTTTTAATCACATTTCGTTTTTTTACTATTCTGTAACAGTTACAGTATTGTATCGCCGTCTGAATTTTTTATAAGAAATTTGCTATTATGATATTTTCTAAGGCATAAGCAATCAGTTGTTAACGGGTTTGACTGATCCGGCTAACAAAACGTCCTCATGTTTACAAACGATAATCAATACGAAGTTCATACATTACATTGATGCTGCTTCACTCTCTTTGATAATGCCTATTGTTCGTCGTGCGCTCACTGACAGAACTTCTGAAACCCGTCGCATGGCTGCTCAAATAATCGCAAATATCTATTCTTTAGCGGATAATAAAGCATGTTTATTTTCCTTATTTCTGTTTCACTTGAGCTTGAAATGTTATTCGCCATTGTCTAGCATATTGTACTCAAATGACTAGCGTACGCGTTTTTATGAGCATTCAGCAAGTGTTTTATGCTATTTTTTGAATCCAATGACGAAGATGTTTAGGATATGGAACCGTATCTTGCTGATCTTATACCAGGATTACAAAAATCACTGTTGGACCCTATCCCAGAAATACGTACTGTTGCTGCAAAGGCTCTTGGTGCAATTATTGGATGTTCTGTTGGAGATACTGCATCGAAAATGCGTGAGCAACTTGTACCATGGCTCAAAGAGAAACTTATTTCAAATACAAGTGCCGTAGATCGATCGGGTGCTGCGCAAGGACTAGCAGAGGTCAGTTAATAAAATTAACGTTTGATATGTTTTAATTTGTCAATGTATATATGTAAAATTTTCTTGTTATTTAAATCCTAATCTGATGGCAACCACCTTCTTACTTATTTTTAAAGGACATATAAAGTACTCAATAGTTATGTGAGGATGATTTTTTTATCCACTGTCAACTACCTAGCTTTTTTTCCAGGTCCTTAAAGCTGTGGGTGAAAATCAACTAGCGATGGTTATGCCTGATATAATAAAAACAACAGAATCAAAGGAAGGAACACCAGAAATACGTGATGGTTATATATTGATGTATATTTATTTACCTATGGCTTTTGGAGATCATTTCGTGCCATATTTACCTGAGGTAATTTATTTATGTTTTTTAGAATAATTAATATTAGTGAACAGGGTGTGTGCTGAAATATAAAAATTGGCCTAATTAAGTAGTAGTTTAAAGGTTTTTTTGTACTGGACTTCTGTTTAGTTTAACATTGCCTCAAATATCATTTTAAAACAGTTGCTCAAATTTAAGCTCAGTGGATGGACTAAATTATAGTCTGAATTGACTAATTTGACCATTATTTCTATCACGGCACTTTCAGGTCATACCAAGTATATTAAAAGCTCTGGCAGATGAGAACGAATATGTACGAGATAGTGCATTGAAAGCAGGTCAGCGTCTGATTGTGACGTATTGCGCACATGCTAGACGACTTTTGTTACCCCAGTTGCAGACTGCTTTGTTTGATGATAATTGGCGAATTCGTTTTGCAGCTGTTACTTTGATCGGTGATTTCTTATTCAACATATCAGGTTATTATTTTGATTATTTGCTTCCAAATGAAGATTTCCAAATCAACTGCTTAATTAGTCCGTTATGGAAATTCGTCAGTGAATAGATATTGATTTGGTGGAAAGTTGCGGACATGAAAACGTGCTGATGTGCAATGTGAATATATTAATAATAAAGTGTGAAGAGGTATGTATTCTACAACGGAAAGGGTGTTTCAAATGTCAGCAGTAAATGTTAGAGAAATGGAGACCAACTGAAAACGGAGTATTAGTGAAGTTCTCAACCTAAGTTCGAAATCATTACTTTTATTATTAGAATTCACTCCTTCTGAATATTTACTCTTATGCACGCCAGATAGATAAACTTATAGGTGTCAGCGGGAAAATGACGTCGGCAACTTTAAACGAGGATGACACTATGGGTATGGAGTCCGCCGGGAAAGCCATTATTCAGAAACTTGGACAAGCTTGCAGGTATCACAGAAAGGGCATTGTTCATAACAATATTAATCATATTCAGATTAAAAATATTTACAGCATGAGAATGAAAAACTCATCAAATTTGCAGAGATCGTGTTTTGGCAGGTATTTACTTATCGCGTTCAGATATTGCACTCCAAGTTCGTCAAGTCGCAAGCCACGTTTGGAAAGTATAATAGCATTACTTTTTTATGCATCTTTTAGCTTATTCCCATCTGATATTTGAGTCTTGTTTTATTGCAACCAAACTGTGATCTATAAGATTTTCAACACAAGTTATAATGTCGGCTATATTTATCCAGTAATCAGACAGTTGATGTTTTTATTTACAAGTTACAAAGATTAGGATTAAGGTAGTGGTAGCGAATACTCCACGTACTTTGAAAGATTTGATGAAAACGTTGTTTGAAATGTTACTTGGTTGTTTGGCAAGCAAAAGTGAAGATCGGCAAGTAATGGCTGGACGTTGTCTTGGCGAATTAGTGAAGAAAATGGGTGAGCGAATAATCATCGATGTGCTACCTGTTCTTGAACGTGGGCTGTCATCTGAATTAATTGTACAGCGTGTTGGAGTAGCCATTGCGCTGCATGAAATTATCGAAAATTCTACAAAGGATATTATTTTAATGTATTCAACACAACTGGTTGAACCAATTAAGAAAATCATTTGCGACCCTAATGTGTTGGTGCGCCAAGCAGCTGCTACTTCATTTACGTCATTTTATCAGGTATGCACTTTTTGCTCTTTCTACTTATCGTGCCGAGTGTCTCATGGATAGGACAGTTATCTCTTTAACTCATTCTGTACTTCTGAAGAAGAATTTGGATTACTGAGATGTTTTGCCAGATATCTGTATGTAGTGCGATTTTCAAATCAATGCATTAGATGCTATTTGACGAGACATTTGTTTGAAATTCTTTCAAATTAATGAGATTTGGATGAAATTTTTTCAGTTTTGTTCGCAACATTTATTTATTTTGTTCGTAATTTTTATTTAGCATTGAAAATAATAACTCATATTCAAGACCGTTGGCTCGTCAGCGTTTGATGATATTGTGGCACCACTTCTAGATGCGAACATAATATCTAACGATGATGTATTAGATGGTCTTTCGCAAGTAATGCGCCTGAGTGGAAGGTAATTGTTTTTTATGTGGTAGTCCAACAAAATGTTCGCACTCTCAAAAATATACGACTTTATAAGCTGCAAATTTATGAAGCTATATTTGTTTTTTGATTTGGGAGATATTTGTTTGACCAAGAAATTCATTTCAGGCAAATGTTACCTTATGTCTTGCCGAAGTTAACACGGCCGCCAGTAAACGTTAGAGCATTATGTGCACTTTCAGCCGTTGCTGGTGATTCGCTTAGCCGAAATATTGCTAGAATCTTGGATTCTATGTTAGATAGTTGCAATACAGATGAGGTAATTGTAGGTTTTAAACTTTTGCATTACTTTATTCCACAGTTTATTGAAATTATTCCTGCTATTCCTGCACTGTTAAATTATTGTTCAATTTTTTGAACCATGCCCTGAGTTATCTCCATTAACTTTTAGAATTTATTTATCACTCTGATGACTGTTCTGAAAGAAAATTAGGTATTTGTAAGCTCCTCAATATAAATGCTCTCATTTTTGAGGAAATCAACCAATGTTTGGAAGTGATCACTTCTGTATCAGACGATGATGGTATTTCAATTATAATCACTACTCTTTTGCAACGCGCAGAATCTTATAGTCATATTCCTTCATCAACGTTAATCTGCCTTTTTGCCAAAAATGCACAGGTAATATTTCCTGGTTTGAAATTTTTTACTATGTAATTTGTTCAAATTTTATTGTTATTTACCATCTGGTCGTATATTTTCAATTATTACAAGATTTCCTGAAGGCTGTTTCAAAAAATCGATATTGATATTAAGGCAACATTTTTAGTTTTGCTATTAAATTCATTTACGTTTTCAGTTTAATCTGAGCAATTTTGTGGATGAACTTTTTTCTGGCACGTTGCTGCTCTATAATTCAGCAGTAAATGAAGTGGTGGAAAATGCAGTCGAAACTATGATATATGTTTGTCAGAGTTTGGACCAGAAACAGATGTTGTCTGTCTTGTCAACCTTGAAACAAACCCTTATTTTGTTGCAGAGAATTGCCGGTGATTCTTCCATAGCGGGCTTTGCATGCAGTAAGGTATCAAATTCATGTTTCCCTTTATTCTTGGTTATTTAATTCAAGTCGTCCTGCATCACTTGTTTACAATTTTCTAGGAATTTTTTAGAGAGAAGTATTAAAAATAAGTGGAAATTGATTTCTATTCTATTTTGCAAGATCATGAAATCTAGGGCCTTTCTTCTCTGCTGCCAATTATTCGGGAAGCGATTCTGTCGGGTAGTGCAGAACTGAAAGAACAGGCCGCTGAGACTCTTGGAATTATTGTGTTACTAAGTACAGCAGATGCTCTGAAGCCTCATGTCGTGAGTGCTACGGGTCCTCTAATACGTGTTCTGGGTGATCGATATTCGCATACTGTCAAGATTTCTATTCTTACAACACTTTCTTTGCTCATGGATAAGGTTTTTTTATTTTTTTTTTGAAAGTAAATCATTCATTTCCTATATTTTTAATGAAACTAAACAAATTTCTGCTTATGCAATGTATTGTATAATTTGCCATATGCCAGCAAAAAAAAACGCTACATTCTGATTACTTAGTTTTTTGATACTGTTTTTTTAAAGGTTTTTAATATTTAGGTGAGTATGCAGCTGCGTCCCTTTTTACCACAACTTCAAAGTACTTTTTTAAAAGCTCTGCAAGATACAACTTCACGCAAAGTACGACTTTGTGCGGGTGGTGCCTTATCACGCTTGATTAGCATCCACATGAAGCCCGACCTGATTGCATTGGAACTTATAAAATATTTGACTGCCTCATCAGATTCTACGATTATGTAAGAGTTCTTATTCTGTTTATATACGATCCAGAGCTTTAGTTTTATCTTGGAAATTTAAGTGTATTATGCCGAATTATTTATAGCGAAACAACTCTGATTGCTCTGAGGGCAATCTTAGTTCGCGTCCAGTCAAGGGTTATAAGTGAAAATGTTCTTCAAGAAGCCATGAAAGTAGCAGAGAAACACCAAGGAAACAATGAGCACTGGGATGTAATGAAGGCTGCTTCTGCACTTTTTGGTGAATTAGCTCTGAAAATGAACCAAGTGGCAAACATCATGACTATAAGTATGTGCTTAACCGTTAATTTTGATTATTTATTCGGGAGTTCCTGGATATACGAAATAGTATAAATCTCGATATCGTTACCTTTTACAGTCTCGGATGAGAGCTGCCGTTGTTATGCCATACAGTATGCATCTTGCATTGATCCACATGAAGTACTACGGGTGTATGGTATCGAAAAACTACGTTCTACATTTATCAGTACAATGCGGTGCGATAAGCCAGAAATTGCATCATCTGCCCTACGAGGTGCAACATCTATACTTTTATGGTAAGGTTATTTTTTCAACTTTGAAAGTAATGGAATCTTTTTTTAAGCATCCTATCACCTTTAAGTATATGGATGAATTACACTCTTTAGTTCTAATGATTTCGTTTCTTTCTATGAGATTGGCCTTTTTGCAGGCTACTTTAAAAAAGTGAATTTTTTGATTTTTTTTTCCATCAAATTTGTTAAAAAACTGAGAAGATTGCACCTGAACATTTTATCGCTAACATCATAAACTTTGAATTGCTTTATTTCTTTACCAATAATGGATACTAATAATGGAAGCTATGAGTCCTGGGTTTTATTTGCAGTGATCATGCTGTTGGTGTTTAAACTCATATCTTATACCATTTGTCAACGTTTTATAGTTCCTTGTTAAATTGTTTTTTCAGTCAGGAAGTAATGGACGTAACCCTACTGTCGTCAGTTGTACGGGCCATAAATCACCCTATCAACGAAGTGAAATGTATAGCAGCTTTAGGGATTCATCATATTGCGTCAAGAAAACTGTCCATAAATGAAATGAAGGTTGCTGTTTAATTCCTTCTCAGTTTTCAAATTTTCAACTTCCTTTCTGCAACATATTATGCTTTTGAAACTGAGCTTAATTCAATTTATCTTTAGGTCATTGTTCCGATGATGTTGAACGGAATAAAAGAAAAAAATAGCGCAGTCCGTTCTGCATGTGAACAAGCACTTATAGCACTGTTCAGACTCAGGAATGAGAATCCTAAATATAATGATTACTTCTCTACAGTTGAAGTAAGCTAGGTTTTCCGACTTTTAACCATTTCCCAAAAGTTTTGAACTAAACTCCAAACTTTTTTGATAACAAGTTTTTCGGATTTTTCTGGCAACACTCCATTTATCCACATTTTTAAAGAGCTAGTATGATACTTCCAAATCGATTGGCCCGATTTTCTGAAATTTTTTTTAAATTTAAAATTGTACTTCTTGCGTTTAAAATTATACTTTTTTATTTTTTAATATTTACTTACGTTTTTTTCACTTTCGAATATGTTAAAGATTTTTCCAGGGGGCAGCAAGAGATGTACTTGCTGACGCTTATAAGGTATTACAAAGGGTTCTGAAACAGCCAGATCCAGGTTTGGAACCACTGTCAGATATCATAAATGTACCATGATATTTGCTTTTATTTCTTTACCAACAGCTCGAAAATTTAGGCGTGATATTCCTGATCTGTTGTTTTGATAAGCGTTGTTATTTTTCATTTTGTTAAGAAATAAAGAATTGTATGGTATTTATTTCATTTGACCTTACCACCGAATTCTTCTATTGGGATTATATCAGAGGTTATCACTCATCTGCTGTAGGCGAACACGGTAGTATAGTAATTCATTATTTGCTCTAAAATATATAGCATGCAAATGTAATTGGTAAGTTTCTGTCTTAAACAAAAGTGTTTATACAGATATTAGATTGAATGATTGGCAACCATGAAAATTCGAGCTTTATTTTCGCAGTACTTCAATTTACTTCACTAACTTTTTTTCTAAAGGATCAAAGGTGCAGAACAAAAATTCGAACTCGTTTGATAGCAACATATGGCGGACTAATTTCTCCTTTCTCTAAATAAGTCAAAAGTAAGAGCCATATTTTAAAATATTACAGCTACCATTACAACGTTCTTATTTCCATGCAAAGTTAATCGTCCCTTTTAAAATCTGCTTTTCGTCTGCTTTTTTTTACGATCAGTCGAGCAGAAAGAATTTTGTACTAATTAAATTAAGGTGATGAATTTTTCATGATATCAAATGAAATCTTTTTTAATTTCTGAAACATCAGAGATACATGAAAAAAGAGCATTGTTGTAAAAAAAAACACTCCGTTGTAGTCGTTTATTAATTCACAACAAATTACTGCAGTAATTTTATTTGAGAAATTTGACAAAATAATTTCGGTGAAAGTAGATGAAGCGAACAGCTGAGTAATTACAGTGTAAACGCTAAGGTAGTGAGGGCAACCAAAAAAGTCTTCACTTTTGTGAGAACAAGAAGAGAACGATGTCTTCAGGTGGATTTCGCTTTCTTACCGTTTTATGAAAAATGAAAGTGGGAAGGCTCCTGTATATATACATATATATATCGGTAGGTATATCTGTGATGAAAAAACGGATATGGGAGTGCTACGTAGGAATTAAGATTTCCCTTTGATCGAAATCTTAGTGTAGAGAGAGAGGCTCAGTGCATGTTGATAGCGTCAAAGAATTTCCAAATTTATTTTGGTTTTTTTCTGGCAATCACAATTTTTTCTAAAAAACAGTAAATTTAGAATTCGCTTCTCTGAATTTGTGTAGCAAATAATTGACAATAAAATTTTCAAAGAATTATTGTGGAAGTGGTATAATATGAACTAAAATATAATCAAATTCGGAATTAAGAAAATTTACTTAATTTTTCTAAAAAATAAGTCAGAAATAAGCAGATTTAATTAATGGTTAAAGTATCTTCAGAATTGTACTCATCGATTTGTCACATTTCAACACTCTGATAACCACCACCTAAGGTTGTACGTAATAGGCGTTGCTGTTAATTTCTAATTTGAAATATATCAGAACAACAAATAACTAGCTAATTTGAATGAAACTCTCATTGCTGAAGTGAAGAGGAGGTGAGAGATGAAAGTTGAAAAAACCTTTAACATCTCAGCTCCATCATTTGACGTCATTCATACTTCGAAAATCGATTAAACAGCTAAAAATTGATAGATATCTTTCCTGATGGTCTGATAAATAAATCCATTCCAACAATAAGTATTGCATTCACTCATTTGTTTCAATTAATGATAAGCTTTTAGCATCCTATGACATTTTAAATTCTTACTAATAATAGTTTAATACGAAATTTACATAAAATATTATGGAGGATGAGATTTTCAAATATATTTGGAAAACAGAGCTTTAAACTTGAGAAAAGAATACTTCTCTACAATTATCATCAGATATCTTCGATTAGATCTTCCCTGAGAAGTGCAAATAGCACGAAGAACATTCATCGAATAAAATGAGTGAGTTCAGATGAACTGAAATGCTTTTTTATAGAAAGTAAGCTGATGCTAATTAACATCTCTTCGTAGTCCTCTTCTTTGTTACGTGTTTTTTTCCGGCTAATTCCGTCGTCTGGCCTCATTAATTTAGATAGGCCAATGAACGATGACCGATTTTCAGTTGCAAGTCTCAATGGTCCTTCTCCTCACCTTGCACTTAACTACAACGCTGCAATCTTGAAGACGTGCACGTCTCGCAGCAATTCCTGCAGCATTCAAGTAGCAAATTTCACTAATACAAAGGTTACTTATGACGTCACCCAATTTCTGAGGGTCCAGGCGGCCGGCCCTGTGGCCTAATGGACAAGGCATCTGACTTCTAATCAGGGGATTGCAGGTTCGAGTCCTGCCAGGGTCGTGTAGTATGTGATTCATCAGTGCTGATATCACAGTCCTTTTGAAATTTTATAGCAACAAATTACCAGATATTTTAAATAAAGAGTTAATTTTACTTTCTAAAAGAGAAGTATTTGATATATTTTCGGAAGGATTCGAATTTAAATTACTTTTAAGAATTTCGAAATCATGAACATCATATTACCACGTTTTTTTGTTTGCTAAATTCCTGAAAATTTTTTCCTGAAATTGTATGAAAGAAAAGTACAAGAGATGATCGTATGAAAAGCGAACCTTTTAGATCGTGTTAAGAGGATCAAAGAAAATCATCCGGATGAGAATTGCGAACCTCAGTGGATATTAATTTCCTTCACTCCATGACCGCATTTCTTGTCACCCTTTGACCTCCTTCTAATTTCATTCTCCTCTTCTTTACACCTTAAATCATGATCAAGAAGAATGAGAGTGTCAGCTCACTTTCGTCCCATCCTTTGCGTATTTCTTCATCAAATTATTTATCAAATTCTTTCCCATTCTTTTTAGCACTCTTCTTATTTGCAAATACTTTTGCAAGTACCTGTAATATCATCCATCTAACATTGTTCTTTCCACCTCTACTCTCTTTTCCAGGCTTTTTTCACCTCCCAATCATAGCTCTTACGTACGTATAACATATATCATCGAAATCATTAGCAATCCTTCTCATATTTCAGTCAATACGATTAAATTAAAGTTTTTTAAACTGTCTAAAACTTTTCTATTGTAGTGATATATGCTTACCTTATCAGTGATTGCAACATTATCTGTGGCCGTTACAGTAGAAAGTTTAATATTGTACTACCCTGTTAATCCGAATTATGTTGCACCAAAAAATATGCGGAATTTTGAAAGGAACGCTCCATCAAGGTCTCTTCTAATTACTAATTACACTTGTCTGTCTCAAGAAAGGAGAAAATTTTGACAAGTCAATCTTAAACTTTAGTTTATAGACTATCGTTATCAGTGAAGACATTCAAATCTGGCATATGTTTATTACAGAACTCCTTTTTTTGCAGAAATGAAAGGATTTTAAAATCTTAATGATTTTCAGAGTTTTTCCCAAAGACTCGGATATACCATCTTCTGGTATAGTATTTCTCAAAAAAAATTTACAAGAAAGTCTCAGCAATTTGCAAGGTTTGTAGACAATGAACTGCCCATTTTGTTTCTTTTTTTAGTTATTTCTTTAATTACAAACAATTTTTTAATAGCATTTGTTGTCTACAAAAAAATTCACTTCATATCCTTACAGTCAAAGCAAATTTGTCTTTTGAAATTGTTGGCAAATTTTTATTCTTCCGATGATCTTAACTTCTGTCCTGTAATTGCTATCAACATGGAACAGATCAGCTTTTGTTGATTGTATTTTCAGATCTAAAAAATCTCACTAACTTTTTTTGTGCTAAAGAACCTAAGCGGAAGAAAAGAAATGATCACTTTTCTCTCTCTCTCTCTCTGTCTATGACGATAAGGCATGAAATTTTAATTGTAAAAATATTCTGCAGCTTACTCAAATCTGAAAGAAAGTAACGGGCGACAGAAGCTTCATTCAGATCGACGTGACATTGGACATCAAAAACTGGAAGTAGCAAATGCTGCAAGTATTAGGGTAAGCGATCCTTCATCAAATGATTGAAGTTTGAAGTAGAAATTGAGTCATATTTAATCTAAAATTGAATTACAATTCAAATCACTTATTCTCACAAAACCATTTATCGATTTTAATTGATCGATTTAGTTGAAAGGCATCGACATTCATTTTCCTTCATTCGCTATCAGATTCCATCACTTCTTCTTTTTGAAATTCAAGCAAGCAATACCCAATTATAATTTCCAATAATTTCCAATATTTTCATTTTTTTTGTCGAACACAAAAAAAATGAAAAAGCTCTTTCAAAAGGCTCTTTTGAAAAGTTCACAAAATATTTCGTCGGTTTTGATAAAAATATTCGCTGCCTGAACAAATTCCATTGCTATAATATTAAAATTGTGCATGGTGTAACACTGATAAACAACGGACAGTTCACTGATAATTAACAATATTATTCCAATTGATTACCGTATCCAAACAAATTAACATACACATCAGGTAGTATGGATGATGAGAAAATTATAATACAGGTAATGATTGAAAATTTAAACAGAAATGTTACATATTCGATAATCCAGGATGTCTTCTTTATTGCAGAGTGGATCGATGCCACCTCTACTGCGAGTTAAATCAGTCCAACCATCTGTATTGCCAGTGAAATCAGTTCAATTGAAAGCAATTTCATCACATTTAAGTTCATATGCCTATAAATCAAAATAAAAATAGAAAGAAAAACGATTTTAAATTGATTTACATTTAGAAAAAACAGATGAAAGGTGGTGAGATTGATTGAAGTAAGATTTCTTGTTACACAACAAGACGATGTGTGCAATTAAAAATGGGTCAACCAAAAAAATAGAAGAGATTGAGTGATATTTCGCGATTCATTTTAGCAAGCGACAAGTGCGCCTACTCGATTTTATGCTATTTACGATTCTAAAACAAAGCAATTTGTGACAAAGAATGAACCAAAATCGCCGTCATTAAGGGGAAATGGTATTAGCTCGATATATTCGTTTGTTTTTTTCGCCGTTTTTCTTTATCAAACCAATCAGTATTGTTTGATTGTGAAACAGTGTAAAATTTAAGATTTCTTGTTCTAAAGAAAATTCAAAAAATCGAATTGGTTGTGACTACTTTGATGGTTAGTGATTGATTTTACAATTAAAATGATTTACAGAGTAATGAGAAAGCTAAATGTATAAAAGAGATTTTTTATTTAGTATTTAAGAATTCTAATTTTAGATAATGAAGTGAGATCGATACCAGGGTCATATCATCAGAAAACTATGGAATTAGTTCCATCTGAAGAAAAAGCAAAAAAGCTCACTGGTCAACTGGAAACCACAACTTCCGTTCCGTCCGGAGCAGACCATGAAGGAGCTAAAATTCCCACTCGGTACGTTTCAGGACGTAGAATATTTGTTGTCGATGGTGATGCAATTGTCAAGCCAATGAAATCTCTCCTCCCGCAATACTCATATGCATAAGTACAACATTAGCATAAATTTTTACAGTGGTAATTTGCTGTAAGCATACAAGCAACAACTCCCAGTCCTTTCCACGTCTGATGTTGGAATTCAATCGTTGTGATAATTAATATGTTTTTCATTTTTGTTAGAAAAAATTCTTCTTTTCTTCCATTTTGTGCTAACAATGTCATTGTTTAACGACTTATATGCTTAAATATTTCATTTAAAAAAAACGCAAATTAGTAATCAGTTTTTCTATCATTGAAATTAATCGCTTTACAACTCCTTGCATCATCCTGTAATTACGACTGCACTTCAATATAACTGATAGCAATGATGATTGGAAATCTTCGTCTTCTGAGTTTTACGAAAGTTTGCCTTCCTGAAAATCTGACTCTAATAATAATGAATGATTCACTGCTAACCACAAAAAGTTGTAAGCGAGCAGTTAATTGGATGTGCTAATTTTATTGTGTGCAAGTTTGTACAAAGTGACATAAAAGTTCTACAAGCAGAATGGAGTTATTTAAATAATCCGAAAAGACTTGCAAAGTTTATGAAGGGATATTCGAGAGATAACTCTTTAGTATTAGCTAGTCAGGTCAAAAACCTTGCTGCTATAAATGGCCGCAGTGCACTAGCACAACTTAAAAACCTAGCTAATGATTTTATGACTCTCTGCTTAAATGTAGAGCAGATTTCCCAGCACAATTTTGACTTTTTTATACGTTTTACTTCTTCCTCTATATTTGGTTATAGGCTTTAAAACAAACGGTAATCCTAATGCCAGTAATCTGTCACCAAACGAATGGATAACAGTCAAGTACCGTCCAACTAAAATAAATATTCAAGTAAAATGATAATATTTTCTATGGTAATCATCATCGGTACTGTATATTTATGACAGAAAGCAATTGATAAGATTGGTGTTACTGTATCAAAAAATTATTTTCAATTTCAAACCTCTTGATTGTTTTCCGGTTTTATATCAATCGAACATGATGTGTATTTTGTTTGGAAAAAGCATTAACAATATTTGCTTCTACAATATATCAAGGGAGAGGAAATAAGTATTTTCTTTTATGCGCACAGATTAACAAGTTGCATCATTTCCGACAAAGATATTTCTGTCTTAACTTGCCGGAAGAGTGCGCGAACTACAAAATCCATCAGATATATCAATTAATTAACTCAAAGAAAAATTTCAATCTACCACAGATTAACCTGTTTACACCGATCCTCTAATTTAAGAATTTCCTCAAAACTTGTTAATAAATGGAGCACTTTATCAACATCTACAATAATGTCCTTTATTCGTAAACAATATATCAAAAAATGTCGTTGATTAATAAATAGAAATTAATACAAATTAGTATCACTTGTTTGAAGAACAAAATCAAACTTGGTTATCACAAAACAACATTAACAACGTAATTTCACAACCGGATCTTATCAACAATGAAAATTTGAGCTAATGTAACAAATTATTAGCGAAAAACAATTACGGTGAAAATTTTTTGCCCAGAAAATTTTTTCTTTTTAAGCAAATAAATCAAAAGACAGGTAAGAAATTTATTTTCGAAAAATGCTAGCCTATTAATCGAACAACTCACACAAAGTGCTAATATGATGACCTTGCCCCATTTACAAAGAAATTGACATATGAAATTCTAGCTACTATTTATTACCTACAGATGATTTCCTCCTTTTTCTTCTCATACGCTCTGTTTTACGCTGTTTATAATCTTCAATGTTATTAAACCCAATCTTCTTTTCCAGTGGTAATAAGGCCTCTTTAATTGAACCCAAACAATTTCTAACATATTCATCAACATTAGCGATTGATTCGAGGCACCCCTCTTCCACTCTTCCGAAGACAATTGATGACCTAAAAATTATATTAAATGAGAATATTTCTCGAAAAATAAATGGATTAAAACACCATTTAAGTTATAACATCATCACGAAAGACTACCTTGTAATACCAAAAACGAAAATTCCACCGTCATCTACAGCAATATCGATAATAAAATCTGAACAAGTCAAACACTCGACTTTGAAGTCATTGTTTTCTTGGATAAAAGTAACAATTTGTGCCATTTTACAGTGTTCGAAAACCACAACCAACTTTATGTCCTGCAAGTAGCCACATTGCCTTTTAATGTTTAGAAGTAAATCTTAAATTCTAACAATAATTTACTTGTTAAGGCAATAATTTAAGCTTAAAATGAAAATGGATCGAATATTTCAGAAAAGACTCAATAATACAATGTATAATACAGAAACTAATGGCAAATGCGTAACGTGTAGTATGATGGATAATAATTCTAGAAAACGTCGGGAAGAGTTTTTGACCTAAACCCAACCAAAGATTCAAAAGAAATACCTTTGAGCAGGAATTGGGGAACATTCTAAAACGACGAATCGGCTTTCTTTCCAAGCAGTTACAACAAGTAATTTGATTTCCATCTTCTATATCCCAAACCCTTAGAGTACCATCACCACCTGCAAATTCTTCAGCTGAACGAACGCTTAACTTGGTATCTTCACAGGAAATCTAACGTTTCAAATAACCACTATCACATCTCATATGAAATGGGATTAGCATAACAATTTACCTGAAGAGAAAAGCAAACCGTCCCTTGACTGAACTGAATTTACGTATGAACTATGACCCAAACAAAATCTGTGTATAACATAACACTCAGGATAACGTGAAATACGAATTTTCTCATCACGGTCGGCACTTATCAAGAACCTTCGATCACTAGATATATCAATATCCAGAATCATGGATACATGACCTAGTAAAAGTTCGCCTTCACAGCTTCTTTCATCTGAAAACCAAACGAAACATTCATGCAAGAATAGTGATTTCTACATAATTACAAACTACTTTAAAAACATCATTACATTTTTGTTAAAATTCGAAAACAAAGATCAAAAAGCTTTCTTAAATCCTTTAAAATTATATATGTGAAAAGCTAATTACCGTCACTCTGTTCATTGTTTTTGCTCCTCTCCGAATTTTTCTCATCGAAACTGTACCGGCGAACTTTACCCGCTCGATCAGATATAATTACAAATTTTTCAAACAGTTCAAAAACTACAGCTGTCGGTGCTTTTGGTAATTGCAATGCTGGACGTACTTCCGTCCAGTCATTGAGAACGTTGTACAGGAAACATTCCTTTGATGTTGTAGCAACCGCGAACAACGTACCATCCGCACTCAGTGCACTTGCTAGAATCTAAAATTGCCGGAAATATTGGGAATGTAGAACTTTTTAGACGTTGTGCAATTCCTTAATATTCTGATTCGTTCAATTTTCATTTGGCTTTCTTTCAACACTCACATTTGTCAATAATTTAATTTCTGAAATGAGCGCATTGGTTTTGAATAAGCGATACAAAACCAAAATCGGATGTCACATTCAACTGATTCGGAATCTGATGAATATTCTTTTCCTCAGTTATCTCTTCTTATCCGCTTTTCCCTCACCTCAGTAGCAATTCAAAAATATGGGCCCAACACAGGAAAGAAATAGCAAAAGATGTGGAAGACCTGTAATACAATAAAATACAATTGCTGCTTAACCATATACTAACTATTAATTGTTTAATCCAACGTTAACAAATCAACATTTCAACAGATAAATTATTGACCTGATCCTTCTCATTTCCAGTTGAAGTTGGTGAATTCTTCAATGGCACTACGATATCTCGGCAAAGTTTCAACTTTGAAAGATTGTTATCGACCATAAAAGTAAATTCAAAAATATTCTTTCCCGCAGCAACGTATAACCTGCCATTTCGATAATGAATTTGAGCCATTCCCTATGAATACAATCTTAAGTATTGAAAGGATAGGATTAGTTCAAAATAGTACATCAAACACTTGTCCTGTCGAGAATTGAAACTTTCCCAATATTCTGAATCTTGCTCGTTACTGATCATATAACGTTTAGTGCACGTCGTTTAATTATTCAAGTGAGATTCATTTTCTCCCTTTAGAATACGACAATCCTGAACTATCGTAAATTAAGTTTAGCAATGCCTAAAGCCACTATAAAACCAATACTCGTCCCACTCACCTTAACGCACACCACAGTAAGGCAACCTGTTGACAACTCCTTAGCTACTTGGCCTTCAACCTTCCACCTACGGTTTTCCGGTACGACAATGTGTAAAGTGAAATAGAGCAGCACGGACCATTTCATAGGGCTTAGCGAAGTAACTCACTTTAGGAAGAGTGAGTTGGTTGAACTGAGGAACAGTTGGGGTAGTGGCGGCATGGCTTCAAAGATTGAGAAAACGTGAGAATAGCACGCGAGTCAAGAGATTGAGAAGAATATGAAATAACCAGTGTTACACAGGTAGTTTGAATAGCAGCATAAACATTCCGTAGCCTTTTTTCCTTCTTTTCCCCTTACTTTTCGATATCGCTCCGTCAACTATGTATTCGTATTTAGCTAATGGGTAGTGTGTGGGCGGATAATGTTATTAAAAGGCATGTGAATGAGGGATCAGTAGTAAGGGTTGATTAATTTCCTGTCACACTTTTGGGATACTCAAATTGCAGGGCAGAGTAGAAGATATAAAAATAGATGATAAGGCTTTCAGCTTAGAAAACATTGCCGTGAAAGACAACTTATTAAATAATAACATTGATGAATGAAATTTTAGGGTGTCAGATACGATGAAGTTGTCTGCACTCAAACTCTGTTCAAAGGTCATTCATCCAAGTGCCAAAACAAGCAGAAGAAATTTGTTACGAATATGTGGTACTATCCTGATTGCTGAAATAGTGCTTGCCGTATACGCTGAGTAAGTCATTTCTTGTTGGAATTGTATGGTAAGAATTTGTGAAAAACTGTGCTTGACGAACCAATTGCGTGCAGCACGTTTCCAACAAGCACTTTATAACTTCCGATAAATTCGCACGAAAATTAGCTGTTTAGAGAAACAGCTTCTCTTCCAATGATGGTGTTTTCAAAATTAGGAGTGTTATTCGTAGAGGATTGTTGTTCAGTCAAACAGACAGATTGTCAATCACAGTGACAGTGATGATGATATTGATTTAATAAAGTATTAACAATTTAGAGAGTTTGCTCTGCCAACACCAGACATGGTATATGATTTTCACATGAAATTTTCTCAAGAATTTGCTGATTTTGCTAGAGGCAATAAAGATAGCGCTGGAGGTTTTCGTCATATTGGTTACAAACAAAGGAGCAAAGTTAATTAAAAATTGAACTCTGTTATTTATATTTCTTCTCTTGTCAAGTTTGGACAATGCTTACTGTGAACTGATTGTTTGAAAAGTGTTAGAGTTAAAGTGTAAAAAGAAAAAAAAAAGTTAGTATGTGATGCAGTGCAGTGGTTGATGTGAATGTAGTACATTATATGACCATTGTGCTTATCACAAATGAGAAATTTCATTTTCTCGCTCACGTAAAAAATATTCTAACAAATAATGAAGCATGAAGTATTAGGTCATACACGTTTAGAGCGCCATAACATTGATGAGTGTCGGTGTATTTAACGGCAACAACAAACGAAACACTTAGTAGATTAAACAAAAAGAATGTCGGACGCAATCAAATCAGTGAATACAGGAGAAAATCATTTCCTTTGGTGATGCTCTCTCTACTTGCTTATATTATTCACCATCTTGTTCGTCGTTAATGTGCTTTAATTTTATATTTATTGCTGATATCAATATTGATTCCAATACTAAAACGGTTATAGTGTCTGAAGTTTGCAAATACAAAAGAAGCATGCAGAGGAAGAATCCAATAAGTTATGCAACAAATTTGTGACTTTTTTAAATTAAAAGTTCTAAACTAGGAACAAATCTTTGTGATTTTTTTTAGAGCAACAAAAGAATGGATGGATATTCTTGAATAACTACTATAGATAACCATAAATACTCTTATTTCTGCAAAAAAAATTTGATTTTGTTAAAACTATGTGAACTAAAGGCGTTCTATATTGACGATGCTCCGAACTTCTTGTTTTAGTGGTGGTAATACCAAGATCCGTATTTTATGTTACGTAAAACATCCTAGGCCAGGCGTACAATTCCAACTGCTGAGGAATTTCATTCAACTTTCCAATTCTGATTAATCATCAAGAAGGTTTGTCAATCATATGAAACCTACCTAATGCCGTCGTTGTTTACAATCTCATATGCTCACAACGTGCACACAACAGCTATCGCTTCGCAAATTTAATTATCATAAAGAATTTGCTAATGACTATCGAGCGATAATTAACTGAAATAAGTAGTGTTAAGTATGAAAGACG